>RJWH01002099.1:67127-270454 GCA_004363575.1 Solenodon paradoxus | reverse complement strand
CGTGCTGGGCAAACTGGAAAGGGGGGAGGGGGGAGAAAGGTCAAAGCACTTATTGACAAAAGAATTGCCCCATCCTTGGCTTCCAGAACACCAAAAAGACCTCAATCCCTCTGTCCAGACCACTGCCCGATCTCCAAGTCCGCGTTGGGGACGATCTGAGCGAGGGGTGCACCTGCAGCAGAATATGAGTAACGTCAGTCCGGGCGCGGTGATATTTGCTGAGCTCCCGCGACCGGCGCACAACTCTCGCCCACCCCGCCTCCAGGGCCGCCTCTCGGAGCCCAGCTCCTAGCGCGGCGCGCGCTGCTCCATCTCCCGCCTCGGCTGCTGCAAAACCCCGGAGCGCCGGGGTGGGCGCGCGGGTTGCGCGCGGGCCGGCGCCTGGAGCTCTGGGCATGCTCAGTCGCGCGGGCAGGGCTTCGGGTGCGAGCCGGGCTTCTTCTGCACCACATTCATCGGCTGCCAAGGGGATCTGCCGGGCGCTCGCAGGTTCTGCGCGCGCTGCCCACGGGAGGACCCCGCCGCCGCCCCACCGCCCCCCGGAGCCATGGCCGGGCTCGGCCACCCCGCCGCCTTCGGCCGGGTCACCCACGCCGTGGTGCGGGCGCCGCCCGAGTCCCTTAGCCAGCATGCGCTGAGACGCGCCAAGGGCGACGAGGTGGATTTCGCCCGCGCGGAGAGGCAGCACCAGCTCTACGTGGGCGTGCTGGGCAGCAAGCTGGGGCTGCAGGTGATGGAGCTGCCGGCCGACGAGAGCCTCCCGGACTGCGTGTTCGTGGAGGACGTGGCTGTGGTGTGCGAAGAGACGGCCCTCATCACCCGCCCCGGGGCGCCGAGCCGGAGGAAGGAGGTGAGTGTCCGCCCCGACGTGAGGGGCGTGGTCGAGGACAAGTGCTGGCCTCCCCAGCGCCGTCGGCGCCCGAGGTGCCGAGGCGATCGCGGGATTGGGTCCCCCCGCAGCCAGTTCAAAACTTCCCGTTTGGGGCGGTGGGTGTGTGTGAGAGTCAGGGAGAGAGAGAAGTTCATTGTTCATGCCTCCCGGCTGTCGGTGCAGCTAGGGTGCCTTCGAGACGACTCATTTGTGGTTGTGCGGACTCAGGCAGGTGGGTGGGGTGGGGAAATCCATCTCCCGAGCATTTTTATTGGTGAAGACTCAGCAGCAGCAGAGACAATGCAACTCTTGAGTGTTTCTCAGGGAGTGGGGTGCAGCGAGGGGTGCTGCTCCTGGCGGGCGGAGAGAGGTGGTGACACTGAAGCCCCCAAGTCCTGCCTGGAGGTGGGAGCACCGGCAGCCCACGATTTGATCGGGTGTGGGTGCCACAGACCGCTGACATCCCGAGTTATTTGTCAGTGGTGGTGGGTTCCCCCAAAGTGGTGGGGGAATGAATGAATCTAAGGAGAGTAGTTTGTTGGTGAGCTGTGGTACTTGTGTGTTTGAATAGGCTAGGTTTGAAAAGCTGTACTCTGTTGTAAGGTGCTTAACTAGAAATGGCTGTTTCACAAATTCCATAATTTTTGTATTCTATATTTTTCAACTTATAAGCAATTAGTTTTTTTTGTTGTTGTTTTCTCAAGGATAGTGACTTAAGTATTGCAGCTTGTAAAAATGGCTCTGATTGCTTTAAACACAAGGCAGGTTAGTGCGGAGAGACAAATTGACTGAGGATGAATTTTAAAATGCCATCTGGCCTGGGATTCTTCTTACTGCCCGCTGAGAGCCCAGGCAGAAGACTCTCATTTTTTATTGGCATCAAGTGGCATTGCAAGAAGTTGGTAGTTTCTTTGCTACCTGAAGATTTAGGGATTCCCCCCAATATGTTTTGTCCATATTCACTTCATATTGGAAGTGCCTCATAGAGGTTTTGGTGAAAAAGCTTTTTACAAAAGGGTGTAGCTTCCTAACACCCTTCCTACTTGCTTGATAGACTCTTACAAGGCCTGAGAAAATAAGCATATTCCATTGATTTCTCACTCTGCTAACCAGCCTTCTTTTTTTTTTTTTTTTGTCCTTAACTGAAAATCAAGAGTAACAAATCTCATTCTCTTAGCTCTTTTATCTCCTTTGCCACACCTCTCCACCTTTGAGTCTGGGTGATGGCCTTCTCTGTTTAAACTGATAAGCACATGACCTCTTTTTCCTAATGTGTCCTAGGTCATAGTGCAAAGCTGAAGTCTACTTTTTTCAAGGAGTAAAATCAAGTTCAAAATTGTGTTTAGACATGTTCTTCATTTGATAAAGGTAGTTCAGTTTCCTCTCAAGAGATTGTCACCATTTTTACTCATTCATTTCATTTTATTCCTAGTTAACCCTTTCAAATTTTGCCCTTCCTGCTATTTACATGTACAGTGATCTATCTCCCCTTTCAGATTTTGAGGCATGCATTTTAAGTTGGGTTCATTCTATCAGCCTGATGGCTCACCGCTAAATAGTGAATAAGAACATAATACTGGATCTAATTTTCATGGAGTGTCTCTTGCTTTCCTTTTCTCACCTATAAAGTGGACATGATACCTACCTCCTAGAACTGATGCAATACATTTATTAACCCATGTGAAAATCGTTGTTATTATTATTCACTTAACAATGGTTAACAAAAGAGTTACTCTTCCTTGAGTGTAAGAGTCCACTGTACAGCGATAACTGATGTAGTTATGGTAATATTCCCCCTTCTCAGGGTTAAAGGGTCATCTTCATGTCTCATTCTTAATCTGCTATGTAATATTTTCTCCCAATTTGAGTCTCTTGCTGGTATGTGATCTCTCCTCACAACACCTTTGCCATTGCACGTGATCTATATCACCAGAGTAACAGACCTTCTATCGACGAGAGAGAGAGAGAGAGAGAGAGAGAGAGAGAGAGAGAGAGAGAGAGAGAGAGAGAGAGAGAGGAATGCAGGGCATCATGTTGAACCAGGTGCTTTTAGAGAGCAGGGCCAACCAAGCAGGGTAATTCTCTTTGAAATCTGCCTGGGTTGAGTGAATAAACAATTGAATGAAAGAAATGCTTATTAACTGATTCTGACAGGCTGATAATAATTACTTAAAGGCACTCCTTGGATTGTTTGATGTATTTTTCATGTGACACCTGCTTCTCTAATGTGAAATTCTACAGTGGCCAGGGCGTTCTTTTAAAATTATCACTGATCTCCCTGGCTTCAGTCTCCTTGCTTTTCATTCTGTTCTCCCTACTGTAGCCAAGTTGAACTTTCTAAAACTCAAGACTACTCAGATTAAAATTCTTGAGGAGTTTCCATCAAGTCTGATCAACTGAGGTTTATCAACCTGATGATTTGATTGGGTCTGGGTGCCATAGACCTTGGACGTCCTGAGTTACTTGTCAGTGGTGGTGAGTCCCCCAAAAGGGATTGGGCAATGAATGAATCTAAGGAAAGTAGTTTGTTGGTGAGCTGTGGTACATGTGTGTCTGAATAGGCTAGGTTGGAAAAGCTGATAGCCATTGAGCTGGGAGGCCACTGCTTGCCTTTCCAATTTTAGCTATGTCTCTGATCTCACTCCCAGGCACTTCCAGTCCTCTGCTCAAGCCAGGCTCTTTCCCTCAAGCTTATCAGGCTTTTTTCTGGTACACATTTCTCCTTTGCCTGGGACACTCTTCCTTCTTCCATTCCTCCATTTTTCCTCATTGTTCCTCCATTTTTCCTAAGTTCTCAGCTTACTGTTAGTATTATTACCTAATATTTATGGGTGCTTCCCATTGGCCAGACATTGTGCCAGATTTATGACATGGCCTTTCATTGAATGCCAACACCAGTTCTTTACACTCAATACTCTATTTCTCTTCTACAACTGGAGAAACTGAGGCTTACCTTAGAGAAATTAAATAAATTGGCCAAATCTATAGAGTAGAATGAATGAAACCAGGATTTGAATTCAGGATTGCAGGAATCTATAGCTCTAGTCCCAACCATTGTTCATTCTGATGTCAGATTTCACCTTCCCAGGTATAGGATTTCTCCTCCTTTTATGAGGTCCTATAACCCTCTGTACCTCCCTTTATGGCAATTGCCTGCTTATCTTTTCTATCTGCCACTATTGAAGAAAAAACTATGAGGGCAGAGATCATGTCTGCATTGTTCAATGTTTTATCCCCAGGACCTTTCACACAATAGTCATGTAGTAAATATTTTGTTGAAAAATGTATCTATGACTTTAAGCCAACTTTAGTTATTACACACACACACACACACACACACACACACACACATATAGATATATAGATAACTGTATATATCTGTATCTATACATCTATATCTGTCTACCTATCTATATATATGATAAGCATTCCCAATTAGTAGAATCCCAAAAGTTTGATTACAAGATTAGGTGACTTATAACTGTTACCCTCCCTCTCCCATTCCCTTTTACTCTCTCTCTCTCTCTCTCATTTTATTTGTTTCTATAAAAATTTCAAGATGTTCCTTTGTAATCAAAACATCGTGTTCACTTAATAATTTTTTATTTTTGGAAAAAAGGCCTGAGAACCGAACTCAAGAAAGTAACCCTACAATGGGGACTCCAAAAATTAATAGAACAGAGGTCTCTCTGTAGATAGTTAAAGTTTGGTGAAGAAAAGTATATATATGGAAAGTCGGCAAATAATGATAAAGGTCTAATAACTCTGTGTCTTCAGGAATATGAATATTTTAATTGTTTTAATTATTTGAAGATAAATAAATAAGCCTTGAGAAGCCAATAATTTAAAAATGAATCCAACTTACTTTTTAGAGAAGAAAAATGTCAACTTCTAAATGTCAAAGCCCTATAAACAAATATGTAAAGAAAACTGACAGGGTGAGGATCTGTTTTAAAAAATAAATAAAATAAAAATTTTGGCTAGATTCTTCATGACTGCAGTATCAAATTAAAAAATTAAAGATGCTGTGTGGTGAATGTCAGTCTCTCCCCTTTCCCTAATTCTGTTCTTTGACTACCCAACCCCCTTCCTTAAAGGCAACTACTAATACCTGGAGTTTTCTTCCAAAAGATAATAAATGATTAACTAACAAAGATTACACAAGCAAATTTGTAAAATACGCCCCATGCCCTTTTCCGCCTCTTTCAGAGGCATTTTATCCCTTTTCAGGTACCAAGTATCAGTACGGTGAGTACTAGGAAAAAAAACTACATACTCATTCTCACAATGTGGTGACTTCAATCATTCTTCCCAGGGGCATTTGCAATTTTAGAGACCTTTTTAGAAATAGACGGCACAAGAAATAGCACAAGGCAATAAATACCCAAAATAGAATTAAGTATTAAGGTAGAAAGGTATGAGGGCATAAATGAATGAGGTGGGCAATATCAATTCAGATAGAAATCCTTCTTCTTTTAGAGCACTCAGCTATTTGGACCTAAATATTTCAGTTGAGTTTATTCGCTTGTTAGGAAAAAACCTAATTTTGTTGACCCCAGAAACAAGATAAAAGAGTCTAATGACTAGTTATCTTGTGCCAAGTTATGTGTGTGTGAATTTCAACAGACGGTATTATTATAAATTCTATTGAAAAGATAAGAAAACTGATACCTAGATAGCACATTAAGTAACTTGTCAAAAGTCATACACAACTTTTAAGTGGCAGAGCTGAGGCTTTCATGAAAATATGAAAGTCCTTTGTGGTTGTCATGTTTTTTGACAGTTGAAGTTAATTTTAACAACATTGAGTCAATACAGAAAAACTACTTCATTCCATTTTATACACCAACAATTTACAATATAACTTGTATATTAACTATGTGAATCATTTTTCTTTCCTCCTCTCACAACTGAGAGTAGTTTGTTTTCATTTTAGTTAAAAAATAGTAATTCAGTCATTCACATGAAACCCCACAATTGCCTAGGCGCAGTTAGTGCATAATTGTGTTTTATTTAGGAGCAGGCTGGATGATTGCTTTTCTAAATGCGCATATTTCTGCAAACTTCTGTTTAGCTTAGTTGAGACTATTGCCCTAAACCATAATTAGAAATCACTGTGACTCACCACGCTGGAAGGGGAGCATGCTGGAGGCACTCAGATGCCACAGGTCAGCGGTTCTTGATAAGTCATTGCTTCCAACTGCTTAGAACAACTGCTCCCTTTCTGGATGTTTCTTTTTTAACTCTTCTACATGGCCTTGGCAATAAACATTTGGAAACTGATGTACCCTTTAAACCGGGATGCATCCAATAATCTAATCTATTCACATGCATTTGATGTTGAAAGCCTTGAAATAAAGAACACAATGATGAGTAGGGAGTAACTTCTATCAGATACTATTAGCTGAAAATGAGCTTTCTGCAGAAATTCCTAGCATCATTAGAGAATCATTATAAGACTAAGGAGGCAAAGATGGATCCCTTATGATTCAGATATGCTAGAAAATTGCTTCTGCATGTACTTGAATTCTTACTGAGCTCAGATTTCTTCAAAATTAGTTTTTTTCTAGTAAAAATAGGGACACTATTAATATGAACCACAGCATAGAAAATCTACTTAAGACTTGAACAAACAGATTTAGCCTTCCACTGCCTTTGCACCATAAATAATTGATAACCTCTTATGAACTTCAGTATAAATTTGGAGATACATGTTTAGAAAATGAGTGCTGGTTATTATTTACTTTATTGATATTGGCTATCAAAATTTGTAATGATTTCAAAAAACCTAGCTTTCTGACCAGGGATCTGAACATCTGGTAGAGTTCATATCCCTAGTTAAGGGGTATCGTAATTAAAAATAACTGAAATCTTAATGAGAAGATTTTTTAAAGAACTATTTATTTATTTAGAGGAAGGAAGCAGGCAAGAAGAGAGAGCAGCAAGAAGTTCTGTCCATCTGTCCATGCTCTTGTTCATGTTGGTTTCTACCCCCATCTCCCTCACCTGTCCAAGGTCAAGAACCTTGGTCCTTGGGCTTTATGTGGACTATGCCATCAGGAGCCGCACACTTAACCACTCAGGTGCCAGGTCACACCTTAATGAGAGGATTTATATCTTATGCACAACGAAGTATACTGTTCAAACCAGTTCTTCACCAAATGTTTATTTACCATAACTAAACCCTTAGTGTTCCATGAAAATGCTCCTCTGACTTTTGAAGTTAGCTTTCATAGCTTTCCCTAAACTGATAGTAGGTATTAAATCTCTCAGAGTCATCATTCTCATTTCATTTCAGGTACTTTTCATTCAAATGGACAAGGAGTCATCTTCAACAACAAATCCCATGAAAAATGTGGGCATGTAATGCCATCCTAGTTCACTCTGTCATTGTCAAATAATTTAATAACATGCATTGTCTTCCTAAAACTGAGGACTGGGGGAGCAGCAGCATCATAGAGAAAGGAGTGAGATTCTCCAGTCTTCTGGAGAATTCTAAATATTTCTAAATGGCTAGATCATCCAAGCAAATATGACCAGAGAAATCAGCAAAACTTGGTACAAGGATAAAAGTTCAAATTATTGCAGCATTGGCTTAATTCTACAACAAATCAGTGTGGGCAAAGGTGGCAGATTAGCAAATTAAAGAAAATATAACTTTGAAGTTGTGTTTGCAGCTGGATGGGCATATAGGGGTAAGTTATCATTTCAGTGGTGATGAAGACATCAATAATTTGCCTAGTTTGAAGATATTTAAGTAAATGAAACTTTGTACTTATTAAAAATATTTTGTCTGGAGTTCTTTATTTTTATTTTGTTTAAGAAATACAGCTGCTGTACTGCATGTCAGACCCATTGTTGGTCTGGGGAGATATTAATGAATTGCATACCACTGCTGCCCTCAGGGACTTCACTTTCTAGGAATGCAGATGCGGGGGTGGGGCACAGATACTTGCAGAACAAGGGGTTAAGTTTTATGACATAGCTGTGGCTGGTGCTATGGAAATGCTAAGTGGTATATTCCAATAAGGACTTCTCAGAAGAAGCAATTATTGACCTGGAAGTAATCAGAAAATGGCAGCAGGGTTAGTCTTCCAGAGATAGCATTATGATAAGAGGAGAGCAATATCCCAGTAAAAATGGATTCCATTAATATTGGGAAGGAATCAGGGATTAAAACAAGCCTACCTGTGCCCTCTCAGATATTTGGGATTTGAAATCCCCAGTTCCAAGTTCACTAAGAGAACCACATCCTTACATGTATTTCCTTTAGGAGATCTTTGAAGGATTTAGCCACCTAGCACAACCCATTTCTACCATACTTCCCCCTTGTCTTCTACCCCCATGCTCTATGAAGTTTTGTCACTCCTTCCAGGTTTCCTGACTAGCAAAATTTGAGAATAATGCAGCCTACCCTGGAGTGGACTGAAATTCACTCTGAGACTCATTTCTTCAAGTTGCTGGAATGCCATTTGGCTGAGCAGTCACTTTTCCCACACGGCCCCAAATGCACCACATACATTAGCATGTATTGAGTAAACCTGGCATTCTGTAATGTAATATAGTACATTATCCACATCAATGGCAGGTAAGAGAAAACCATTTTCTGTTAAAATATGCTTTTATCCCCAAATCTCTCCATCTTGGCAGTAGATATCGTTGAAACTCATGCTGATATTAAGTGCTGCTTACATGGAGTGTTTATCTGTAATCTTGAGATGAAGTTTGTACCTGCTAAGGAAGGCAGCATGGTAGGAATACAACACTTTTCTTGGCATCAGGGGACACTGGTTTTTATTTTTGCAGTGATATTCATATCTCATGTTCTTTACAGCTTGGTGACTCTGTACTGTCCTTTTGGAACTCAGATTGTGTTAGGGTTGAAAGTGGAGGGTGGGAAACAGATAAAGGAAATGGGGGAGATGGATGGGAAAATGAAGACTACTTACATTCATGAGATGGGTTTGGGGTTCACTGAATAAAAATACTGTATTTTATTTAGTTCAAGACATTATATATAATTGTTCTACTTAATTAACCTGTCATATAAACTTCATGCCTTGCTAATGATAATCTATTCTTAGATGAAGTTGAATTTGTTAAGTCTGCATACTCAACCATTTGCAGAACATTTGATAGGTATTTTTTCCTGTAGAAAACTTTAAATAAAAATCATTGAAAAAAAACATAAGGTCCCTAGATCCACATAATTTCTACCGTCACACAACACTTTCTTCAGTGTCTGCTGTTGCTTCAATGGTAAATGTGACTCAGTGCCTGAAGGAGTGGAGAGCAAGTGAATATGAGGTATGTACTATAAGATGTGTTTTCTATGATAACTAAAAATCTTGACTTTCCTGTGGCAATACTTTCTAATAAACACACTGTGTGTGTGTGTGCACTCATACACGTCCACTTATTTCCATTCCTGGTGCATTTGAGTTTCATTTCCTAAATTTTTACTTTTGTCTTCCAAGATTGCATAATTAGTTTTCTAAGTAAACACAAAAAAGTAAAAGATACCCATCATAGATTTCTGTAGTTAGTTGTGTACAAACAGATTATTAACACAGTCACATATTGAATTCACTATTAAAAAAAAAAAAACTGGAGATATGCTTGTGGTAAACTTAGACATTTTTATTCTGAATGGTTAATAAAGCAAGATTGGTTAAATAATGTTAGTGCTATTATTAATGTTAGTGCTATTAATGTTAGTGTTAAATAGTGTTAGTTCTATTCTAGGAATAGAAGAAAAACATCTATTTTTCTTTATTTTCTTTCTCTTTTTGAGTCATAAGGGAACCATCATTTCAGGAAGAAAGAATAATATAACTGCAATTTGTCTTTCAGTCATATTTTAGGTCTCATGTGATGTAAACATTTTACAATTCAAGAGTTATATGTGATTTGTATGTATACTAATTGGATATATAAAATATGTTTGTAAGTCATGATAAAAAAAAGTGAAAATCTGTATCACATCTTCCAAGATTATATCACTCATTCTCTTTATAGAATTCTGAAAGGCCATACCCATTGGCCAGTTGAGTTCTGGGAGTCGTGACCAAAAATCTCAACTATTTCTCTGTGCATATGAAGTCACACTTGATTTCCTCTTGCCTAAGTTGACCCTGTACAATGATGTTGTCTTGGCTGTTTGGATCCCTATTCATTCATGGGGGGCGGGGGGGGGGGGCATAGTTGGATAACAGGGCGAGAAAGAAGCCACACCATTTGCTGAAACTGAGTCTCCCTCTTCTTCTTTCGTGTCATTCTAAATCAATTAAGGGAAAATTGCTTTAGTTTAGGCAGGAAAGCATAGTTTTCCATCTGAACTTGTATCTTTCTTTCTATTTTTTCCTTTTTTGGGGCGGGATGGGGGGTAGATTTAGCAGTGGCAGCACACCTTGAGTCCCGTTCTCCCAGAGGGGTTGTACTCCTACCTCTTCCTACCAGTAGCTTCCAAGTAAAGGCTAAGATCTACACTGATACCAAGAACCTTACCGTCCATTGTCAGCATTTGACTGAGGACACTCTTGGAATAGGAATGGGAGCTCAGAACACTTTGTTGTTGTTTTCGAAAGAACCCTAGAAATGTGTCAAAATTAGAATGTGCTAAAACATTATAACATGTCTTTCTCAGACCTTTGCCTAATCTACAAGGGAACTTGAACATGACTGGTTTGGCCCTTTTTTTTTTTTTCACACTTCTGCAACACTAAATAGGTGGAAATACAGCCTTTACAAAAATTCTCAAAGGAAATGTCATTCCCTTTCCCCCAAGTAACCCATTTCATCAATATTTGTTGGTGAGAGTGCCTATTAAGTGTGAGACATTTGGACTGATGTATAGTTTGGGGTTCGTTTTGACAAAGTACATTTGATCGATTAGTAACGAGTTAGTCTGTGATTACCGGGAAACCGAGCATCCGGTTTCCAGTGGTAACCCCCTTTCACAGCTGAGCAGCCTGGTCCTAAGAGTGGAGTGTACTCCCTCATACATGCTCTTCTGTCCCCTCTAAAGGAGTGCTGTGAAGATTTTGATAAGAGACATTAAGGATAGAGGCAAGCAATATGTGGTTATGACTAGAGAAATTGTAAGTTTGTTGGAAAAGAGCTAGGAATTGTGCATCGTGGAGCTATAATTACATGAGAAAAAATGGAATGCAATTGTCATGTCTGTGTCTACATTTTTCTTTGTGAGCACTGAGCTGGATAACGGAAGCCTCTGAGTGGCTTGCAAGAAAATTGAGGATTAATATTGCTTCTATGCTGGACCCCAGAGAGAAGCTCCTTGGTGAGGGGGAGGAGTAATAGGGATGTAAGTTAGAATATTTTCTTGAAAGTAAATACAGAAAAACATACAAGATATAGCCCATTGGCCTCAGCACTGCTGAGGTCTCAATTATGATTCAATACACACTCCCTGAAACACTCACCTGCCCCGAGGTCAGCTAATGACTGGAAACTCTGCAAATGTTAACAGCTACTGTCCCTTGGCCTGTTTTAAACTCTCTCTCTCTCTCTCTCTCTCTCTCTCTCTCTCTCTCTCTCTCACATGCACACACACACACACACACACTCTCACTCTCTCTCTCACACACACACACACACACACACACTATACACATTCTAAGTCAGTTTTGGAGAAAATCAATTTTAACATTGCCTTCCTTGAGAATAATGCCTGGCAGTAATGTGGGTCACCAGAAATGATTAGAAAGATTCTTGAGTGACATTAATTTGGTGAACCTCTAGCTAGGAAAGAAATTTTTTTTTAATGAATTCCCCTTTTTCACTGGGCTCTTTCAGTCTGTGATCAACTCCATGTTGCCCTTCCTTCCTCTGATTTCACTCTTTCCTGGAGCTGTCAGTGGAGAAAGAAGAGCATGCACAGTGCCTGGGGCTTCACGACCCTGTTTCACCCTCTTGTTGGAGAGTTCCTGTTACACTATGGATCTGTCTCATTTTGTGGGTCTGGATAGTGGTTTGCAAATTACACGTTTAAACTCATGAGTAAATCATAAAGTCAACCTACTAGGTCACACCATTTTTTACTTATCTTTTTGTAAAGGAACTGAAATAAAAAAAAAAAAAACAGTGTATGCATTACTCATAAAGCAACCAGTATTATTAATGTAACCTATTTCATTTGTGCACATATACACACATAGCTGTTTCCTTATATGTGTGCATTGCAATGTAAAGTGTAGTTCTTACTGTGAGTTATTGTCAAAAGGTTTGAAGTCTGTCTAGGAGACCAGGACAACATTTAAATAAATGCTATCATTTTAGCTTGTGTTGATATTCTTGACTTTTTGTAACAATAGAATTTTGGCACGTGTCAAAATTCATTGAGCAGATAGGCGGTTTGGTCTCTGGTGCTCCTTTTCTTAGTAAGAAGGTAAAGCCACTTATCTAAATGCAGCAAAATGTGTGTGACCTGGTGGAGTAGCAGTTTGGTCAGCTGCCTCTGAAGGAGCACAGTCCATATGCACCACAAGAACCGGGGTTTACATCCTGGGTCCGAGGGGAATAAGCAATGTGAACAACTCAATAAAAATAAAATGCTTCCTCCTCCTTTCTCTTCCTGACTACCTGACTGCTCACCTTCATTCCTACCTATAACTTTCTTTCAAAAAAAAAAAAAAAAAATGCAGCAAAGTGCAGGAGATAGAGAAAGAGAAAAAAAAGTCAATAGTATAGGCAAAAAGTCTTGGGATCTTCTCAGTGAATAAGCATTTTCAAATATCAAGGATATATACTGTGCTATAGAATATTTCAAAATACTTAGAAATGATGTGTTCATTTGTAAACCAAATTGTGACTATGTACTATGATAGCAGGTGTTCAGAAAGCACACCTCTTGTTAAACATCTCTTATTGAAAGGGCTGAATTGAGAGCCCAGTGATTTTTTATGCTCTGTTGACCCCAGTCTCATTTCCAGGTATTCTTTTCCTGGCTCTTCACTGATGCCCACCTGCAACTTTAATTTGCCCTGTTCTTCAAACCCATCATCACTCGAGGTACCAGATCACCTCCAGGAACTTCAGTCATCATCATCCCCAGTATGTAAGCCTCTCACATAGAACCTGCTATCTAGAAACACGTCCTCACGTCCTTTCAAACTACCTGGGGAGGAAAACTCTCCTGTGGCATTTGTCAAGCAGTGCTTTGCTCTTCCTTGCCCTGGGGGTGAGAGAAGACAGCTCTGAATTCAAATCATGGTTCACGGTATGACCTTGAGCAAATTGAGCTTCAGGTTCAGCATCTGTAAGTTGGGGTGGTTTTGACTATGACTTCAATATGATGACTGGATGCATCAGTATGGTAAATGCCTAGCAGTACCCTGCTAGAGTAGCTCTGTTGACCTTCTGAATAAGTAAATACCTAGAGAATCTCAACCTTTATATTTACATTTGGTCTTGAGCTGCTCATATTAGGTGTTTAGATTTGAATTCACTTTTTGAAATTCTACCTGGAGTTGAGTTTTAGCCTACTTCTCAGTTAAATCATCTGGAGCAATTCACGTTTCAATTTCCAGTAAAACAGATTTCTGTCTGCTACCCAAGGATGTTGAAGATTTAAGTGTTCGGAATATCCCCGGTGTTCTATCCAAATATGATTACATTGGTAGCATCGTCACAAGTGATGTATTGTAATATTGATACCAGGAACACAGACTGGAGAAGTCCAGCTTATTTTTGATGATGTCTCTGACTGACTGGATTTGACCAGTGACACTTGCAATATGATTACTAAGCCTGACACCCCTTTGAAAAGTACTCTAACAGAAAAGGACTGCTCTAAGAACGTTTCAGTCAGCTCTAAAGACCCAGATACACAAATCGCTGGCAAGGTGAACTTAGGCAAATAACCTTTGGAGACAGTCGAGTCATCTCTAAAAAAAGGTAACACTGCTTTCATTCATTCAGCAGGCAACTATTGTTGCATGCCTGCTACATGTAAAACAAATAAACAGGATGCCTGTCCTGAAGACTGCCCTGGTGGAATCTACAGTCTAATTGGAGAGATGAACATACAATAAATTATTGCAAATATATGTGTGCTTATAAATGGTGGTAAATGGTGCAATGGAAAAGGACAACTTTCCCTGTAAGATTGTAAAAAGTTAATAAGAGGCCTTAGCTGGAGGCGTGCCATAGTGGAGTAGTGGTTGGGTCCACCACCTCTGGCCAACACTTATGTCCCAAGGACCCTGTTCAGTGTCTCAGCCGAGGACAGCAATTAAAATTAACAAATAAATGGAATGCTGCTGCTTCTTCTTTCTTCCCACCTGCCTACTTTTCCTAAAGAGAGAGGGAAGGAAGGAGGATGAGAGAGAGAGAGGCAGAGATACAAAGAGAGAGACACCAAGAGACCTTAGGAGGAAACGGCCTAAATATCAGCTCTTAGATAAGACTTACTAAGTATAGGTTATACATGTCTGTTGAACAAGTGGTAAATAACTGGTCTCAAATGGTGTTATAGGAGACACTCCCCAAAGCAGGAAAGAGATAGAGCAGGACCTGGAATAGGAAATCTTGAGCCTCTTTACTTAAAAGCTGTGTACTGTCGACTTCAGGATTCTGTCTGTACACGGAGGATAATGTTGCTTTCAGCTAACCTCTGTTGTGCTGAAATTTAAATGGAGAAGTGAATGTGAAAGTACTCTGTAAGGATCATGGCCCTGGGTATTATGGCGTGGCTGCCTCTAAACACTAAACTCAGCAAGAGTCAGACTGCAGCCCAGCCACGACACCTGGGGATGAATCCCTACCCCACAGTCCTCCGGTCCCCTTCAGACCAGCCCTTAGGGTCTCTTGGCCCATTCGAAATGGCTTTCAGACCTTTGATAGAAGGATCTACAACAATGGCACTAAATGTCCCTGGCTTTTTGTCGCATGGTAAGAGACAAGCTAGTTTATAGGACTCCTAGGGAGAGCACTTCAGTTATGACAGACCCAGGAGACTAATTGTATCAGAATATATATCCTCTAAGTAGAGGTAGGGAGCTAGTTAGACTCCCTAGGGCGCTAAATGACTACCATTTATTATGTACCATGCTTGCTGCTTTGTTTACCCTATTTAATCTCATCAGTTCAGTTCCCTCCATTTTATAGATGAGGAAAGTGAGGAGAAGTCACAAAACTTATTTAAGATCAAATAGTTACTAAGTAATAAAACTGAGATGGGGAGTGAGATCTTTTTTATTACAAAGACCAGGCATGTGGCCTCTATACCACAGAGACGGCATAAGCTACCATGCCAGCCATTCGAGAATTTGGGTTAGGGAGAATCTATTGGACAAGTACCACAATCACAGACTTTACCCAGAGGAACAGCTGTCCCATCTTTCAGTGAGGACCCCAGGAAGAATGAGACACAAGATTTCATTTACCCTACTCGTACTGAAGACAGGGTTTCAACTCAGCAGTTACTTATCCCTCTATAGTTTTCCTCAATGTCTGAAAGTAGAATCTTCCTATTTAGTTATAATTTAGTAGGTTGTGTTTTGGGTCTGGGAATGCTCAAAATTTTCTCCAAATAAATTAATGATAATAGCATTCCCAGATCTATAAAATAGCTTACCAAATTATACCAATGGAATGTTCTACTTTGGGATAGAAGAGCAAACCTCTACCTCTTCTCCATGAGTCTAGCCTAGAAACCTATCCCATCCAGGAGAATCATGGCGGGTTGGGTGGGACTGGCAAGTGTCTCTACCTACACATTTAGTTTGGGCTTGATATTTTTGGCAAGTTTCCTTGCCAAATAATTAAGCAGTCCATGAAGAACCTTGATCTTAACTTGTAAATACAGGAGGGCTCGCTGAGTAAGTCTGAGCAGGAATCCTGGAAATGGCCCTAGTTCAAGGAAGCAAACCCCCCTGGCTTTTTGAAGTTAAAAAGTAAGGGTTAATGCCATCAATAAACTCACACTAACTCTTGCTCAGTCTCCCTGGAGCTGTTTCAAAAGGAAAACTACATGACAAAATACTTGAAAGATAGGTACACAAATTGCCACCATTCTAGAAGGAGATGTTAACCAAACTCAGTGACTTAGACCTCAGCTCCACAGTACACACGCAAGCAAGCTGCAACTTTTCACATTTCTGTGCACCTGAATTCTGTTTGAAGGAATTAGCATGCACATAGAAGTATGCCTAGCTCTTATTGTCCCTGTATCTTTTTTTTTCTTTTTTAGTAAAGGGAAGGTGCAGGCAAGGATGAAGATTGGCAGGCAGATAGGAAGAGAGGAGAGGAAGAAGTATTTTTATTTATTTTCTTTTCTTTAGTAGTTCATCTTGGTTGTTTCCCCTTGCCTGGAGATGTGAAGCCATGTCCTTGGGATGTATGTGTACTGTGCTTAACCATTGCTCCACCAGCGTTCACCTGTTCCTGAAACTTAGAAGTGGAAGTGTAGAATGACATGCTTGGTTTTGGGTTCCAGTATCCCTTAACCCCACAACTCAGATGCTTAACTTTGATGACTTCCTCTCTCCAGTCTTACTCTTAAGACCAGTGTAACCCGTCATCATAAGACGTTACTGCTGTTGCTCTGGCAGGTATGACTCTGACTTTGAGTCGTGAATAGTCCCTCTCCCCTCTGTAGAGGACTAGAGTCCTACCCCTGTACTCCAGACCTGCCTGTGGCCAACTTTGACTTCTGGATCCTGCTGTCTGCCTGTCTCTCCGTCATCATCACACCTCCTTACACTTCTCAACCCCAACACTTGTTCCTTCCCCCATGCCTTCCAGAGATTCTACCCCATCTACTTGGACTTAACACCATATGTGTTGTTAGGTGTCTGGATCTAACTTTCAGATTCATATACCCCTTTCATTGTGACCCACTTTCTCCCAGTTAAGCCTTTTACGCACCAATAAACAAGAAAAATAACATCATTTGTTTATTGTGCATTAGCACTTTAAATCTGCCATGCTCACCAGCTGTTTTGTTCTTGTTCCAAGCTCAAGAACATAGGGAAATTAAAAGACCCCTTGGTTAATATGTCAGTGGGTCATCTCCATCATTTCTGCTATGGGCTTTTCTCTGACATGAGCTTTGTTCATTTCCTCTGCTCAAGTTGTGTCCTGGTCCTATTAACAGGGTTTGTACCTCAACCCCTTTACCTAAATTTCTGCCTGGATCCTCTACTAAAGACTTCAAGCTCAGCCCCTAGTCCCATATCAGAGTCTGCCTTCTGCAGGGTTGAACTACCTAAGGCCTCTGACACCAGGTGCCATATTGACTTCTTTTTTTGCCCCCTGCTAGAGCCATCTCTGGTTACTGGCCTTCACCTGGAGGACCATTTTGCTAAGTGCATCTCAGCTCTGATACATGCTCTTATGTTTTAAAGTATGTATTAGGTTCGACTGTGAGGAAGTTTGGAGTAAGGTGACTTGTCTAAGTCAGACCCTCATTTTCTTTTTCCTCCCCAACTCTTGTAGTAACTAGCTGTCAATTAAATGCTACTTTGCTGGCACCGTTTAAGAAATATGTTGGTTGAATTCTCACTAAATTGACTTTAGTACATTCTAGCAAAATGGCATTTGCTGGTAGTAAGGTAATCTTACCGTGTTTATTTAAACAAATTAAAATGTGATTGTCTCAATTGTCAAGACTGTTTTTATAGATTTCCTGTGTTTTGTGGGGGTTTTCTGTAGAAGAAAAATTGTTCCCATTATTGTAATTCCATGTAGTGTGAAACCAAAACAAAGGAAGTGATGCAGATCCCTTAGAAAGGTCATTGAGTCGGGGAAACATTGCAGGAACTTGGAACTGCTGGGGAGGCACAGCACATTTCTTCCCATTATGACACCACTCACTTATGTAGCTATTTTTCATGAGAATACTTGCACTGAAGGAGCCAATATAAGGACATTCACTTGTAAACAGAAGTAGATGGTTTGAGGAGGAAATGAATCCTTCACAGAACTCTAAAACCAGATTCTCAGAAGCCCTCACTCTTAATGATTTCTGCCATTTTTTATCTTTTAGAATCAAGGTAATTGAGAGAATTAAAGAGCAGGCTGAACAATGATGAAAATGTGATTTCTGACTGTGATCCAGAATTACAACCTCAAACTAATAGAGCCTGATGTTCTAACAAGAAAGATGACAATTCCGGCTCTTAATCATAATTGGTTGATATTTACTGCTGAACACAGAACCATGCGAGGTCTCCTCATCTTCCTAGGGTTAATTAGAATAAGTCATGACTACAGGTGCACAGCTGACTCTTTTTGTTGATTGAATGTGAAAGGAGGGGGTTGTTTTTTCAAAGGAGAAATCTTTCCAGTGTTTCCACTGACGATTAGCCTATTGATGAGGAAATTCAGAGAACAGAGGCCAAGGCAACTTTTGGTCACCATTTTTCATAACTCAGACTGACTAAGCCTGCAATTCCTGGTAACTCAATTTGAATCTTTGGCAAGCTTGGGAACTAGATATGGAGCCCCTGGATCTAACCTCCAGGCTCAGACAGCAACCATATTACTGCGTCAGTGATTTTGCATTCTACTCAGATTATTTTAGATTGTTGCAAATGGCAGAGACCTATTCACATCTGCTTCAAGAAAAAGGAGGAGAATTGGAAGGGCATGGTCAAATTGAAACCACAAAATCATTAGAAACATGGAGTCTCTCTCCTCGTATATCTTCTCTCTATGGGTGGCCTTCATTCATGACTTCAGCTTCCTTTTGGTCCAGAGTTTACCTCATATCTCCTTAATGTAACTGCCATATCAGTCTGACTCAGATTTGAAGTTTCTCAATTTCAAATTCCCAAATGGGAAATCTCATAGATCCACAGGAAGTTTTTGAACAGGCAATCGAGTTATAGGCCAGGGCCAGCCTGTGAAGAGACTGGATTTTATCAGGTACGCAGCACCCTTCAATGAGCTGTGTTCCAAGGTTAAAGGACAGAGTAGGTTTACTCTGAGTAACAGTCTGTGTACAGGAGAGACTTCTGCATATAAATAGGCCATTGATTGTACCTTTTGTACCCCTTGCCTCCTCCTGCCAGCAACTGAATACAAACATTGACTTGTCAAAGGAAAAGTACTCTGAGTGAGGAGACTACAGTCTGGTCTTTTTTTCCCTTCAAGTTTTGACATTCAATGATGTTAAACTTTTTTCTCTCCTGTTGAAAGGTGATGTGTCCTAGATCCCTTTAATTCTTCTCACTTGACTCCAGGTGAAAATTAAGACATTGTATAAAAAGCTATTGCTGATGGCACACCCTGGTGACCCAGTGGTTTAGTTCACCAGGGCACAGCCCACATACATCCTATGGTCTCCTGTTCAAGACCTTGGGCCCTGGAAAACAACCAAATCAACAGCTAAACGAGATAGATGAAATGTTTCTTCCTTCTCTTCCTGCCTGCCTGTACCTTTCCTTAAACAACAACAAAGAGCTGTTGTTGAAAGGAGTGGAGACTGAGGAGAAAAAGGGTAAATGAGAAAAGAGAAAAGAGAAATGAGGCAAGAAATGACTGGAAATGAGGTCAGTTTCCACCCAGAAACCTGGTATTTCTCCATGATGCTATCATGTCTAGATAATAGGAGATAGTGAGGCGGCGGGCAAAGAACATGAAGGGAGGATTTGGGATACTGAACTTCAAAAGGTAGGAGTTCCACCTTGATGTTTTTAAAGTGAGATTATCAAAGCATAGGACAAAATGTGAATTTGATATGAAGATGAACTGATTCAGGCTGATTTGCATGTTTCCCTCTTCCTGAAAATGTCGGTAGATGAGTTCCTGAGCCATTTCTGGGGCTGTGCAGCTCAGCGTGAGCATCTCAAGTTCAGCAGCCCCAACCAGAGATGCACCAGAGAGCAAGCATCCATCTGTCTCCTACATTTTACTGCACTGGACTGTTTTGATTTACAATTCTAACAAATAGGGTTGGAGATGACATTTAAGTGTTGGGATACATTCATCTGGTTTTGAAACAAAACATAATATGTTTTCATTGAGCATGTAGCTTTTAGGTAGGAGAGAAGAAATGCTTTATTCTTTTATGTTTTCTTCTTTTGCCTATAAGATTACCATCTCCTAATTCTATGTCCTATTAGTCTGGCCTGCAAAGCCACATATGTCAGTTTTCCTAAATATCTGGTCTTGAGCAGATTTCATTGGCTTACATTGTACAAATTACTAATCCTTTTCCCTTCTTGACAATTTTAAAAAAAAAATAGTCTGCTTGCTAAACTCCTGAATTCATCTCAACTGAGTCTAGCATAGACTTCACTTTTCCTTAAAACTTCGGATGCCTACAGCTGTTGTATTCTCTGTACTTTGCTCAGCACATATCACTGTATCATTGTTACATTTTTGCAGGATGTCTCCCTCCCTAACCTATGAACTGCTTTCTTGCAATCACCTCTGATTTTTTTTCATTTCTAAACATCCAGCATGGACCACAGTGAATAGAATATAGTAATGTTAGTTGATTTGGATAGACTGTGTCCAATACAATTAAACTTTCAGCATATTCTTGAAATTCATTCTGTGGGGCCATCTTAAGTGGCAACTTTTGTGCAGTGGAAAGAGCGCATGGAAGTTGGAGTCAGGACACCTTGGTCAAGACTTTGTATGTTCTTCATGATTGAATGACTTTGTTCACAGTGTTCCTGAGTTTCAATTTTCTCATATGTGAAAAGGGATCCTGATTCCTGCTACTCAAGGTTTTGTAAAGGTAAAAGGGGAAAAATATGAAAAGTGTAATCTTCAAGTGCTATCAATAAGAGATCATCAAAATCATTGTTTGGGGAATTCAGAAAACAACCTTCCTTAGATGTGATCCTTTCTTCTGAAGAATCCTATTTTCTAGCAAACATACCATCAAGTTGAAAGCTATGGTGTTGTAAGAATAATAAACACAAAGCTTCTAGTGTAGTGCTAGCATATAGTAGTCACTCAGTTAGTGAGAGCTGCCATTACTAATATTACCACTAATGTTATTAGGATAATGTAGCATTTCCTCAACTGGTTCAGAGAAAAGCAGTTGAATGATCTGAGAAGGCTAGTGAATCTTCAGTCCTCATCCAGTTCTGTAACCCTTTGTCCCAGCAACTAGTTTCTTTTCTCCAAACTCTAATCTTCACTATGTGCTGTGAATGACTGAACTCAGAGAAAGGAGCTGAGCAAATCCAGGTGAGTGTTGCTCTCCTCTTGAGCATGTACTTTAATTCTCTTATTATCTGCCTCAGATAGTGAAGCCTCTCCTGAGGATAGTAAGGCTATAAATGTGTGCACATTTATCTGCACGGCCAGTATGCTGCTTTATTTGGAAATTGAGGCGGAGGTGGAAACCTTTCAAGTACTTGAAGCCATTGAGCCTTGTTAATTTGTAAACGGGTTTTCTACTTGCCCTCTTTTTTTTTTTTTAAACCATTCTTAATTTTCCAACCCTGCTTTTTGTTGGCTTCAAATGTGCTCACAAGAGTCCTGCCAGCTTTAGTTGGAAGGAATATATTTCCGAGCTTAGTTGGACATTGGTTTTTTTTTGGGTCCCGCCCAGGCTTTTGACAGAGAAGTTAGTGTTAAGAGGGTTGATGGTGTCTAGACAGTAAAATCAGAAACTGTGTAATTTATGTTGTATTACAGACATCCACTTCCCGGACTGGAAAAAGGAAACTGGTTTTTATCTAAGGAAGTTACATTAAAAACCAAAGCCCTTGGGTATTTCTGATCTATGAAAAGTTGAAGTCTGAATAGTTTTACAGACATTCTCCAGCCCCTTCAAAGACAAGATTATGGAGAGTATTACTGTGTAGGGCTAGATATGAAAAATAAACTTTCAAGTTTCAGGACACTTCATAGAACCACATGATGATCTACTCGTCACTAGCTACTCACCACTAGTTAGACCTCTGTAAGCTCACATTGCAATTTGGGTATTGCACTTGGTTTCAGAATGATACAGAAAGTTGCAGAAGGAGAAGCTAGTAGCAAAAGAGGGTGAAGTTGTTTGGAACTATAATAAAGATTGATGATCTGACTCACGAATCCATAAAAAAATATATCAAGCTTTACCGTAAAGAGAACAACAGTATGATGCTCTTGACTAGGAAAAAATAAAATACAAAATTTTAAATGCTTCAATTATACCCAATATTTTGTGTATCTTTTTAGTTTACTGTATGCTTAAAAACATCAGATAATATTCATTACTGTGAAAAATAATGTAGACCATCTTAATAAATTAGCTCAGCAAAATTTATGTAGACTTTATGTTGAATTACTTCTAAATCTTATATGGAAAATATTTCTTTAATGTATAGTAGCTAAATAATTAAAGTTTATTTCAAAAAGAAGGTATTTTCATAGATATTTGATTTCTATTACTATTACATATTAAATATCAGACATTAGAAAATAGAGAAGCTATAATGTATTGATTGCTAAATACTCATGATATCTATAATATACAAAAATATCTTTAGCAGCCCAGGATTAGGGTAACAGCTTTTCATAAAATGCTTTTTCACAGTATTTTAGCCTTTTAGCAACAAGATTTGTGCATCAAAACTGCATCAGATACTTGAAAGCAGAAATCACTTGCTCAGCATGTCATTCCAATTTGAGATGTTTAGATTGTTGACTTCCCCAGGTGATAGTCTCCATCCTTCTGCGGTTTCCACAGTCTAGCATAATGCTGAGGATGTAGACGGTGTAGTGGAAAAACTTGATTGACTAATTGGCGAACTATCTGTAAGGAAGAATGGTTTGGTATTTGATTTCTGCATAAGCTGGAACATTAATATTCTACCACTGTTAATTATGGTAGAATGCATGGTAGAAAAACTGCAATAATAATAATAATATTCACAATTAATGTTAATAAGTCATCATTAATTAAGTACTTGCTATCAGCTCATTTAACTTTCCAACCAGCTCTATATTTGATGACAGTTTCCTGCATGGACAAATTGAAGTTCAGAGAATTTAAGTAACTTGACTAAGATCACAAGCTTAGTAAAGGCTGGAGTTCTTTAAATACAGATTTGGTCTGTCTTAAGTCTAAAATCCATTCTCTTAATTATCAACCTGTTATAAAATGTTGCATTCACCTTCATCACTAGTTTCACATAATAAGATATTTTTTGGCCTGTGCTAGTCTGCTCGGCAGAGCTCTGCAGGTATCCATATACATCACACCTCAGAAGCTAAGGGCACTATGAAAATAGTTCTTCCCTGTCATTATCATTTTGATCCTTGTTCTGGTTATTTAATGATGCACAGCAAATTATCCCCAAACTTAATGACTTAAAGCAGTGACAGAATTTAATTTGTGAATCTGCAATTTGGGCAAGACTTAGGGGTAACGTGTCTGCTTTGCTTGGTGCTAGTTGGGGTGGCTCAGAGAAATAGAACAATTATTTACATTCCTGGCCGTTGATAGTTGGAAAACTCACATAACTGAAGGCTGGCACAACTGAGGTTCCACAGCCCTCTCTCCCCATCTCCGTGTGGATCTGCTATGTGTTCTTTCTAGCATGTTGGCATCAGAGTTGCCAGACTTCCTATATTTATAGGTTCAGGGCCCCCAAGAGACAGTGGGGAGGAGCAACGAGAATTAGGGGAGGAAGAGCCTTATGGAAGCTATAGTAGTGCCTTTTCTAACCTAGGCTCGGACATCATACAACATCAGTTTGTTTGTGTTTGTTTAAATTAAGATCACGGCATGGGGCTGGCCCGTATCTCAGAAGGGAAATGAGTTTTTACAATTTTACTGGAAAAGTGTAAAAATTTGTGAACTTGTTTTAAAATGATCATGGTACCATGAACCTTTTTGAGTAGCTCGTCCCCTGTCCCAACTTTGGGACATGGGGCTGACCCTGGGCAGAAATGTGAAAGAAGTTTGAGTTGTCAGCCACATCTTCACTCTACAGTTGTGACCCTTGCCTTCTCTTAGGGCCTCTCTCCCACCAATAATGGCCCTTTGTGACCAAAGAGCTTCTCTACTCCCCCAAACTCAGAAGTTTCCAGTTCTCTCACTCCATACCCTCCACCATAGTGCTTACTTAGCTGATTATTTCACTCAGGACAGTGACGCCCAGAGAAATGCCAGGTACTATAACCTATGCAGCCAGAAGAGATCCAGTGGCGTCAGCACCACCTGAGGCCTGAGCCCTCTCTGATAAGGCTCACAGTGCACCAATATTGCCCTAGCATGTACTTTCAACAGCCATGCTATTGCATTCTCATCATTTCTATGGCATATCTCGGCTTTCCCAGAATGTTGCTGCCAAAACCTCCATTGTTCACTTTAGTGCACTGTGCTTTCATGGTCTCTGAAATATTAAATCAGCTTGAGTGGCATGAATAGAAGATATTTGGTATGGCAAGTGCCTGTTTGATAGCATAGAGAAGAGGTGGGTTTATCTTCCTAGGAAGAATACAGTGGTTGCAGAGACAGTCAGAAATTCCTCTTTGAATTTCCCAATAGTTTCAACATGCTAAAAAATAAAATACAGCACTTCAGTGTTTTCATAAGTATTGCTAGTCTAATTTTGTGCAAATGTGTTTTTAAATACAATTTAATACTAAAGACTTCTTTAAGCTTTGAGAAATAATAAGAAATACTGAAAGAAATTTTTGTAGTTTGACTATTGTCTGGAATATCCTCTGCTTTATTTCTCAAACATTATATTTTCATATTCTTGAAGTTGATTATCATCTGCAGTATTTACAGTATGAGAGCCAATGATATTATACTTTGTTTCTAATCATCTTGTAAATTACCTAGTGATCTATGAAGGCACCAGCCAAGTACATTTTCTGATTGTAATACTTGATTTGGAGAGAGTAGACATGGCCCTTAAATTTTAATTCTCAATCACTTCCTCATTTGAATCTTATGCTACTTAATCTTACTTCCATAAATAGCTCTCTCCAATCTTTGCTATCCAGGAGTGTTATGGAGCCTGCATCAGGGGTCGTGGTAACTATCGCAGCACCAGATTACAAGGCTGAATCAGACACAGCTGGCTGTGACCATCTTTAGTGGCCACTTGGACAGCATTTACTGTGTGCCAGGGGTCTGAGATGTTTCATATCATTTAATCCTCTGATAGAGATGCTGATATCCATATCTTACAGTTAGCAAAACCAAAGCATCAAGAGATTAAATAATTTTCCAAGATTACACAGTAGTATATGATGAAAACTCAATTCTAATCTGAGCTTTTTGACATCAGCCTCTACTTTTAGCCTAATACACTACTAAACCATTTCCCTCTCTCTTTTACTCCTTTCCAGTACCTTACTTATGATGCAAGAAGATTCCAGTTACATGCTTTTTCTTTCCAATGGTATTATTGTGAGATAATCGTTTCTGTTGTGCACAGTGAAGTAACATGTACAGTAGAAGAGAATCCAAACAGAAGTCTTGCAGAGTCTCTATTTGCATAAGGGTTAAATAAGCTTCAGAGGACTTTATAACATTGTGCTACCACATAATTAATATATTTTTATAATTGAACTGAACTCATGGGAAATATTGGATTTGATAGTCCAAATGTTGGGTTGAGACCTTGGAACAAAGGGGAGGATCCAGGCTGCCTCCTACTTCCCTGTATTAATTAGACCATTTTATGAGCAAGCCTGTGGGGACTTGTGTGGAGTGCAATAAGATGATAAACTATGAGAAGCTGAAAGAGTAAGTCTAGTAAAAGAAATAACACTGGTCAAGTTTTTTTCCTTTAAAAACTGGGAACCTGGAGGTTAAGAGTCACTTCTTCCATTTCATGTTAAGGTATCTGAAGATAGGAGGGAAAAGATACTCCCAGATTTATACTTAAATAGAAGCAGTGAAAATCAGAATTCAAAGTCTTACCAGCTAACTCTAAAGTTGGTGGAAATTAGATGAGTTTGCCCCACGAAAGATCTTGATAGTTGAAGTTCTGATGACAATTTCCCCTTGATTTTTGCCTGTGTTGTCATTCAGCCAACTCTTAGGATAAAAAAAAAAAAAAAGCAACATGAGGTCAATATGTTGGATAATTCACTATAGGCTACTAGGATTAGGGCTGGAAAGAACAATAAACAGACAACTGTAACGGTGATCCAGACTATGATTGAGAGAAACAGTGATCCAAACTATGATTGAGGATTGGGGTCCCCTGTCTGAAATACCTAGGTCTTGTAAGGCTTACCACAAGTGTGACATAACATGAGATGAATATTCGTTTTTAAAGATAGCTTCATTCCTTGTGTGTGTGTATGTGTGTGTGTAAATTTATTCTAGAGAAATGAAACCTTAGAACATAAATTACTAGTTTGTTGAGTAGGAGTGAGTGGTGATAGCAAATATAACTTGCTTTTTCTCTGATCTAAGAAAGCAAGCATTCAGTCTTTCTTCATTAAGTATTTTGTTATCTTTAAGATTCTTATAGATAATTCTTGCCAAGTTGAGGAAGCTCTCTACTCTTCCAATTTTGGGTGCTTTTATTATGAAGGTGTATTAAATTTTTGATGCTTTTTATGCATCAATGGATATGATTATATAATTTTTCTTCTTTCACTTTTTAATATGGTAGAGTATGTTAATTTTTTCTTTAAATATTAAACCTGCCAA
The DNA here is from genome assembly GCA_004363575.1 of Solenodon paradoxus. Lineage (NCBI taxonomy): Eukaryota > Metazoa > Chordata > Mammalia > Eulipotyphla > Solenodontidae > Solenodon > Solenodon paradoxus. Next base: position 243,986 of record RJWH01002099.1, on the reverse strand, counting down.
CTTGGTTATGGTATGTAATTCTTTTTATATATTTTTAAATTCCATTTGCTAATATTTCATTATGAATATTTATGTCTGTATTTATTAGGGAAATTGATCTGGGGTGTGTGTGTGTGTGTGTGTGTGTGTGTGTGTGTGTCCATGCACATGTATGTGCTGTCTTAGCCTGGTTTCATATTAGGATAATATTGTCCTTTTTTTTTTTTTTTTTAGGAAAGGTGCAGGCAGGAATGAAGGCAAGCAGAGACAGGTAGGAAGAGAGAGAAGAAAGAAGCACTTTATTTATTTTATTTACTTGTTCATCTTGGTTGTTCCCCTAGTCCTGGGATGCAAACCTGAGTTATTGGGTGTATGTGGACCATGTCTGGCAGACTTAAAGTTAAGCCACTAAGGGACACCAGAATAATACTATCTTAATAAAATGAATTGGGAGATGCCCATCTTCTTCCATTTTCTGGAGAATGTTGTGTAAAGTTTGTGTTAAATCTTCTTAAAATATTTAGCAGAACCAGTGAACCATCTAGGCTGGAAGAGTTCTTCTCTGAAGTTCTAAAATTATCAATTCAGTTTCCTGAATATTTGGTTTTTAAGGTCTATTGCATTTAAGTTGTCAAATTTATGAGTGTAGAGTTGTTTGTAGTTTTCCTTTATTATTCCTTACATGTCTTCAATATTTAATGTAATATTTCCACATTTCATTCCTTTGTATTTATTTATTTATTTTGGTAGGAGGAAGGAAGCTGGCAGGAATGAAAGCAAATAGGCAGGCAGGCAATAAGGAAGAAAGATGAGGGAGGAGGTAGCATTTTTTATTTACTTGTTCATTTTCGTTAACCCCCTGGCCCCTCATTTCCAATCTAAGTCTTTAGTGTTGTAATTTTCCTTCTTAGCAATGCTTTAGCTATGCTTCACAAGTTTTGCTATTTTATATATTCGTCTTCATTCTTTTCCATATATTTCCAATATCCGTTGAGACTTCCTCTTTGGTCTATTGGCAATTTACAAGTGTGTTATATAGTTTCAGGTGTTCGAAAGTTTTCCTAATATCTTTTTGTTACTAATTTCAGGTTTTATTTCATTGTAGTCAGAGGACACTATAAATTTGGTGAGGTTTGTTTTATGACCCAGAATATACTAAGTTTAGCATATTTTAGTATATAATCTGTAGTCACTTGAAAATAATACTTTTTGCTATTATTGGGTATTCTATAAATGTGGATTGGATGTTCTTGGTCAGTGGTGTTTTTTCTCTCTTGCTGCTTCTAAGGTTTTTTTCTGTTGTTGTTTTCAGTTTTTCAAAGTTTGACTATTATATGTCTTAGGGTGGATTTCCTTGCATTTGTGCTATTTGAAATTCATTCAGCTTCTTGAATATGTAGATTAATGACTTTTGCCAACTGCTGAAAGATTTTAGCCATTATTTCTTTGAGTGCTTTTTCAGCCTTACCCTCTGTCATCTCTTCATCTGTAATTCTGATGACATAAATGTTAAGACTTTTATTGTTAGTCCCACAGTTTTATTTGATTCTTCTTTTATTTCTTTGCTACAACTTTCTATTTCTTCACTTGTTTCAAGCATGCTTGTAATTTCTGATTGAAGCATTTTTCTGATGGCAGCTTAAAAATCTTTGTCATGTAATTCTGACATCTCTGTCATTTCAGTATTAGTATCTCTTTATTGTCTTTTTAAAATTCAGATTGAGGTTTTTCTCATTCTCGGGATGATGAATGATTTTTAATTGAAACCTTAGCACTTTTAAGTACTATATTATGAGTCTCCAGGTATGTAGACCTTTTGTTTAAGCTGGCTTCTTCTGATACTGCTTTGGCAAGGAAGGATGAGGGCATGCCTTCACTATGCCAGGCAAGGGGTTATGTATATGACGTTTTTTACTTAACCTAACCTTGTAAAATTTCTTCATGCTGTTGTCAGAATCAATAGATCATTCATTTTTATTTCTAAATAATATTCATTATATGCACAGTATTCCTGAGTACGATGAAAAAATTCTGTAATTTTTATTCACCTTTTACCCATTTTGTTTATCTATTATATTGAATATTTAAGTCAACTTTGGCAATATTAAATTTTAATGATAGTGGCTCACACAAAAACCCAAATATTTATTTAGGTCTTATTTAATGTCTTCACCATTTTTTGTAGTTTATAGTTTCCTAGTTAACTAGTTGATATTTTGTGCTATTACAAATGGCATTGTTTTATAAAAGTTATTTCCCAGTTATTTACTGCTAGTATATAGAAAAGTAATTGATTACATCGTGTGTAGTGACTTTTTTTTTTTTAAGGAAAGGTACAGGTAGGAAAGAAGGGGAGTAGGCAGGCAGGCAGGGAGAAAGAAATGAAGAGTATTTTATTTTCATTTACTTGTTTATACTGGTTGTTTCCCCCAGACCTGGGATGCAAACCCAGGAGTATGTGACCTGTGTCTTTCAGAGGCAATTGACCAAATAGCTGTTTGACCAGTACGTACTACATGCTTTATTCATGTATTAGTTCTAGTATTTTTGCAAATTTTACAAGATATTTTATGTACATAATCATGTCATCTGAAAAAAAAACAACAGTTTTACTTTTTCCTCTCTGAATAATATACCTTTTCTTTCTTTCTTCCTCCAGCCTTTCCTTCCTTCCTTCCTTGGTTTATTACTCTAACTAAGCTCTTTAATATAATATTGAAAGAAGTTATGAGATGAATGCCTTAGCCTGTTTCTATCTTAGGGGGATAATGTTTTGTTTTTCACTAATTAATTGTGATATTTTCTCTAAGCTTTTTATTAAGTGTCCTTTGTCAGTTCGAGGAAGTTTTCTTCTATTCCTAGTTTGCTAAGGTTTCATGAATTTCATGAGTAGGTATTAAGTTTTCATATGACTTTTCTTTTAGTTTGTTTATATTTTTGTTTTCCAACTTTATTGAGATATCATTGACAAACAGTATATATTTAAAGTATACAGTATGATGTTTTGCTATATATAATACAGTATGAAATGATTACACAAGTAAGTTAACACATCCATCACTTCACATAGTTACAAGTTAGTGTGGGGTATGTGGATGTGGTGAGAACTTAAGATCAAATCTCTTGGCAATGAAGTATTATTCAGCCTTAGAAAACAAGGAAAGCCTCCCATTTGACAGCATGGATGAAACTGGTGGATTTTGTGCCAAGTGAAATTATCCAGACACAGAAAGCCAAATACTACATGATCTCACTTACAGCTGAAATCTAAGAAAGTCAAACTAATAAAAACAGAGAGTAGAATGGTGGCCGCCAGGGTTGCAGGGTAGAGAAAATGGGGAGATAGTGCTCAAAGGGTACAAAGTTTTGGTGATACAGGCTAAATAAATTCTGGATAGCTAATGTTGCCAGGCTATACAGTTGTCAACTACACTCCATTCTGACAGGTTGATGCACTCCTTGATTTTAATCTTTCCCCACGTCACTTGGGCTATTGTTCATGCTATATTTGTTGTTCTCTATGTCATATATGACATTCTGTCTTGCAGAAGTGAAGAGACTAATTGATGTTGGAGAGAAAAAAGGCACACAAAAAATTTTTTCTAGACCTACCTCTCAGCCCTCTCCATTTAATTGCCAATTTTTATGCTTCCAGAAATCCAGTGACATACTGTTGTCCCACTGTCTGGTTTCTAGCAGGTATTTTTCCAAATGTTTACTCTGATTCACTGGTCTCTGCCTACATTTTATGCCCTAAAATCACATGGCTTTTCTGTTGCCAGTGAGATAATTCTATGATTTTCTTTATTCTTTTGACATGTAGAGCTGACATAATTTTTAAATATGATGAATAATAACTATTTAAATCAATGATCAACATAAAAACAAAAACATTCATATTTATAAATTACCACAAGTTAAGGAGACCTGTTTCACCTTTACTTCATTTTGTTCTTGAATTTCTGGTCAGTACAATCAAATATGAAACAGAAATAAGTGACCCGGCACAATAAGATGCCTTGTTGCTTTACTTACTCTTATGCCCTATGTTCACTCCTTTTAGTCACTGCCAAGAAATACTCCCTCTTCGGGCTTTGCACTTTTTGTTTTGTCTGCCTTGAGCACTCCTCTCTCCAGTGTGTGTACGGTTTGCTGTCACTTTTATTAAACCTTTATTCAAGGAGGTCTACGGGCTGCCTTGTTAGAAATTGCAACATCCTTCACTTCTGCACTCCTTAATCGCTTATCCCACTCTGTTTTTTCATAGGATTTATTACGTTCTCACACACTGTATTCCTAACTTTTTTATATATTGTTTTTATCCCCCATTAGAGTGTAAGCTCCACTAGGACAAGCATTTTTGTATATGTTGTTCACATGTATTCCCATTTTTTACTTTTGTACTTCAATACACATGAATGAAAAATTATTGGAAACAAAAAATCCAAAAGCATGATTAGTTGCCTTGTTACTTTGTATTGCTAAAAATTTAAGGCAACCAATAGAAAATTATCAAAACGAATTGGCAGCATACTGTGATGGCCTAGTGGTTTAGTCTACTGTGGTGCAGTCCGCTACATGCCTAAGGTTCCCTATTCAGGACCCAGGGGTGGAGGCCAGGCTGGGGGAATTGAGGGAGTAGATGCAGGTCAGGACAGTAGGGGGAAGATCCACACGAATAACCCTACCTGCTTGCCTGCTTGTCTTTATCCCTGTCTGTACCTTTAAAAAAAAAAGGAAAATCTGATAGAAAGATCAACTTCTATTTAATATAGTATTAATAACTTCCTAGTCAATTTTTAGAAATCTTATGCAAATGAAACATGTCTGGGACAAAGAAAAACCTTATTAAAAAATGTACAGGACCAACAGAAAGAAAATGATCAAACTATAGTAAGAGGTAGAAAACAAGAGGAAAAATGAAATGTTTCTGAGTGATCACTAAATGTCACTATAGCAAGGATTTCCATTTTTTATGAATTTATTTTATAATATTTAATATTAATAGTACTTAACAGCATATATCTAATATTGTACCAGTTCAGTCCCAACAGGAATTTTTGCCTTAACAAATAAGTTAAAGGTTGTCTAGAGTAAAGAATATGTGGGTGAAAATAGTCAAAAACACTTTTGAAGAAGGGGAGGGATATTGTTTGATTAGAGAATGTCTCTTATTACAGTGTATTTTTTAAATATTGTAAAATAACAATTCAAATTTTACTGATATAAGAGTAGACATAGAAATTAAGGAAGCATAATAGTTTAGAACCAGACTCAAATGTACATAAAAATGTAGTAAATGTGCTGAGGCATCATAAATTGATTATTCATTTTTTAAAAATAACATCAAAATAGATTCAGAATAGATCAAAATGTTCAGTGTATAAATAAAGTAATAAATCAAAAAGGAAAAGAGGAAAAAGTTTTTTAGTTTTTATTTTTAGGTGCTATCAGGATAAGAGGTGAGGGAAAAATAAAAGTGTAAAATGGTAAGAAAATTTATTACTTAGAGTATATTTTTTTACCTTAAAGTGATCCTTTAGATTGATTTTTAATAAAAATGTGATATGTTGGCATGCCACGGTGTCCTAGTGGATAAGGCCACTGGACGTCGTCCACATACATTCTGAGGACCCAGGTTTGAGATCCAGGGTCAGAGGGTAAATAACAAAGATGAACAGCTAAATAAAAATAAATAAAGTTCTTCTTCCTCCTCTATCTTTCTGCCTGCCAGCCAATTTGCTAAATAACTGAAATAATTATCTGAGGTTTATGTGTTTCTTTTTTATAGAATTGAATATCAAAAACATTTAACAAATTATACATATGTTTTAAATTAGATAAATCAGAGATAATGAAATACTTAATTTTTCTCTTCTAAGTTTTCTTAGTATTTCCCTCCATAATTTAACATAGCTTAGACTGCAAATAATATATGTAGATTTCATTATATAGTTGTTAGTTTCTTGACGTGGTTGTTTTTATGAGAAAACAGGTGATTGATATTATTAAAGTATGGAAGTTTGATATTTTTTTAATATTCAATTTTTTCCAACTTAATTTAGCATAAATTTTATGTTTATGATTTGCTTGCTTAGTTGTTGGATTGGCAATACCTGTGAAATTCCTTACAATTTTGTGTACTACTTAACCTTCTCCAGAAAATTATATATATGATCTCAGACTGTGTGCTCGATATATATTATTGCAGTTGTCACTTTTGTTTAACATTTAGGATAGGAATCTCTACAGATATCAACCAAATACTTGATGCATTTTCCAGAAACCATTGAGGGAGGCAGATTTCATATGCAGAGGTGAAGAAAAAAGCCTCCTCTTTTCCCTGCAGACACTTTCAAACAAACTTACACTGCTCCCCTGCCACAGAATCTGCCAGCCCTGGTCCCTTGCCAGGATCTTGATGTTTTACCTCCTAATTACAACTTTTCTTGGCACCTTGGGCTTTCCATGAAAAATGAAAAATTGGCAAGTGAGATATATACCATCTTAAAGACAAAAACAAAAGTAAAATATTGAAATATATATATTTCAATTTACATACAGATTTGCCCAAAACCAGTTTTGCGGCATGGATTGGTGTCACACAGTGTGAATATCAGTATCTTGGGGTGAAGTCCAGAGTTTGCAATCATCTTCTCTGAACTAGTAAATTTAAACCAAAACTAACTGAATAATTACAGATCTAGCATATTATCTTCTTGGTTTAGGCTTGGGAAGTCAGTCCTAGTGCTGATCAGTTCATGACCCTAATTGACACTATGCTTTCAAGTTGCCAAAATACCAGAATTAAAAGTAAAAAATTGTGTTCATTTGTAGAGGACTTAAATATTAAACATTGAATTTAACTGTTAGAAAGCAGATAAACCAAAACATGAAATAAACTAAAATTCATTTACATTTGTTTCTGGACTATGTCATGTGATATTTTCCTGCAAAGATTCATTTTCCTAATTATGTTTGTTTTACAATAATATTAAAATAACCACATTTCCTGAGTACAATTCAATTTTGTCATGAAGAGATGTGGTATTGTTTCATCATTTCAGGCAGGATCGACTAAAAAGTGGCCACAAATAATCCACACAAAAACAAAATACATTTAAAATTTAGAATAATGTATTTAAGAGCATCTACATTTAGAGCATCTATAATAATAATCCTGGATACAATCTTTGTGTTCTAATTTAGCTTAGATATTTCAGAAGTAAAGCGTCAGGAGAGATATTGAGGAATCTCATTGATTTCATGTAGGTTAGCAGTCGGCCTGCTTTATGCCATACACTGTTAGTCCATGGTGAAAGGAAAGTGGAAACTCTCAGGGAGTTCCCTGTTTGGTGGTACTCCATATAGCTGTCTCCAGACTGTGTTCATTCATTCACATTGCAGAGCTGCCAAACAGGTCTAGGCCTCCGCCCTCAAAGCACTTGCAGTCTCGGTGATGACATAGAACATCAACCTATAAAGTGACAATACATCCTACCCTGTCTTTCCAAACTTTCTAACTTTGTAAAATCATCTCACATTTCTAGAGGCACTTTCAAAAATGCTTTTTATTATTCTTAGGGATAAAGTTGGACAAAATATTTAACTATAAAGCTATCATTTTGGAGTAAGCACAGATCAAATGCCTGAGGTTGTAGGAAAGTATCATTCTCCAAGAGTCCTGCCTCCACTTTTGATTCCAAAAGCAGTCTCATGTGAGAAATGGAAGGGCACTCTGAGACCACTCACCTCACCTACATTGACTGCTCATTTCATGAGGCTATAAATAGTGTATATAAGGAGAACGAGAACGTGATTTCCTCTTTGTCAGGATGGAGGGGCCACTCACCCAGTAACAGATAAAGAGGTGCTAATAGGCCTAAACACAGCGCTGAACAAGATGTGGAGTTTTTAAACACAATCATAGAGCTTTGTTTTAAAAAAAAGATGGGAAGAACGTTTTCCTGGTTAGTAGACACAGGAGGAGGACCTCTAGCTTAAGGAATAACATAGGCCACTTCAGTTGCTGGAACTTTTATCTTTACACTATCAGGCAAAAATAAGATTTTTGCTCAGGGCCCTGCTCAGCAGACCTATCCTAGCTATCAGCAAAATCAAAGGCCTCTTCTTCTCATATCCTTTCTTTCCCCACTCCCACCCGGCCAGTGTCCAGCCTTCTTATCTATAGTTGACTTTAGCAGTTGCCTTCATTGCTTGTTTCACTTCCTTCTGTTGCTCTCTGTAGCCCTGTGGGCACACTCCCCCATCGTGTATCATATATATTCCACAAAAAAAGCCTCCTTTAGAAAATGGTAGCTTGCAGGCTCTGACCTTCTAGGGCTAAAATGCTTGATCATCCTAAATAAGACACTGTTTTCTTTGCTGTCCAGGCAAGCAGAAATAAACAGGCAAGTTGCTGGTTGTTTGTGTTGTCTAGAGTTACTTGTCTTGAGTCTGCTACAGGAAGTTGCTGGGGAACAGACCATTCCAACTCCTTTCTCAGATGACCGCTCACTGGCCTGGCAAAAACTTCACCCTTCTTGGGTAGCGTTCGTCTCCAAGCAAACCTCTGCACATGCAATAATATCCTTTCCTGAGCTTGATTCTAAGAAGTCTGGAAAGGCAGATGAGTAACTTGACAGATCTTGGGTGACACAAACTACTTGGTGGTAGTTATCTGGGACCCAGCTTAACACCCGACTGCCACGGAGTCTATAATTTTCCATAACCAGTAAGACTGAGCTATGGGTTGGTGCCATGAAATAATGGGTTGGGTCTTATTTTCTCACATACACTTCTCTCACTCACGTTTAAATCTTGGAGGAGACATTTGACACTTGAAGGGTCTGAGTCTTTCCTGCCTCCTCTTTCACCTAGGATATTTGAAGGGAAAATTCATGAGGAAAAACAGGTGGGAAGAGTGCAAAATGAAAAAAAAATTATGATAAAATATCAGGGGTTCCTGTTGTGACAGTTGATATCCCTTCCAGTTTTTCTCGTTCTTACCTTTGTTGGGTCCTGAGAGAAAAGGAGGATATCCTTACCGTGTTTATTTGTTTTCCCAGAGCAGTTGATGACAGTCATGTAAACATAGCCAGTTAATGATCATGCAAGATGATAGATGACTATTCTGGTCTGTCCCTTTGAACTGGCAAGACACAGCGTTTTACACTTACCATTTCTATATAGAGATCACACAGCTGAAAAAGTCTTGCTTGAGTCCAACTTATCACATGAACCAATTAGAATAAAAGCACCAAAGTACTGCAACTGGCTTAGTTCTTCTGTGTAGCTTCCTTGACTGATAAAATGCTGAAGCTTCATATTAAAAAATTTCAGAAGATGAACAGATTTTCAGATATACCAGAATGCGTAATACCCACTTCTCTAGACGTTTTCTGTTGTCTCTTCCACGTTTTTTCCCCAAGCTCACTTGAAACAAAAAAAGAAAAGAAAGAGAGAACCACAGGAACGATGAGTCCTTTACCTGCTGTGGAGCTGAGTGGGGCTTGACTGAGAATAAGAGGCCTCTATTCTATTTTATATACAAATGCACCTAACCCATACTTATCTTCAGTTAAAAATGGAATGGAAATCAAATGGAAACTGATAAGACAATAACTATGATCTTGAAGAAGCTACTCAACCTCTCTGAATGATATTTGCTTCTGCTGTCAAATAAGTGACTTTGAACTAAGATCACCCATCATAAAGAGATTTAGAAGTTTTAGCCCATGCACGTGTGCAGCAGAAATGTAATTTTTTAATGTCTTTGCAATCTCAGGTAACTTATTGTGATCAATATTAAATTAGTAGAAATTGTTCGAGTAAACACTTGAAGGATCTAAATCCGCCAGATTTTAATCATAAAATCTAGCTAGTTATCTGCTTATAAGAGGTTAGTGTCTTGGGTCTCCAGAATTGTCAGGTCTGCTTAAACAGTGACTATGCTCAGTCAATAAATTAACATTTAATTCGGTAATTGAACACTAAGGAAACCCTGAGTGCAAAGATTTGTGCCAGGTGCTGTGCAAATGGCATCTTTAACCTGTATAGTACTTGATAGTGTACAAAGCTCATAAAGGTTAAAAATAATATGAATTATTTGATTTGATTTTCATACTAACTGTGGAGTGAAGAGGGCAGCAGGTATTATTAGTATTTACAGATGAGGAAGTTGGAGCTCAGTGATGATACATAGAACATTTATTTACTTCTATTATTTCTGAGTTCTAAGGAGACAAGTAATGAGAAAACAAAATAAAAACTTTTTAATGAGCGTTCTATGTCCTGATAATAATGACTAGCATTTAATAAGCTCTCACTGGGTGCCAGACATTGTTCTGGGTTTCATATGTATTAACTAATGTAATTCTCACAGCAGTCCTATGAAGCAGGTATTGAAATGATACCTCTTGAAGAAGTTATATAGATCCACTAGGACAGAATATTTTATCTGTTTTGATCACTGCTATATCCCTAGAAGGTAAAATAGTTTCTAACCCAAAATGGGCAATCCATAAATATTTTTTAATGAATAAATCTGCTTTTCATATAGAGAAACTGAGGCACAAAATAACTAAGTAACTGTCCTTAAACAAGGTCACTTAGCTAATACAGAGTGAATGCAATTTAACCTAATTCGGGGTCCTTTAAGACTACACACTATCTGTGTGTTAAAATAAACCAAAGGAAAAAAACTGATTCTAAGTGTTTTGGTATTCTGGGGGGAAGTTTAGAGTGCCTCGGAAAATCATAATAACTTTTCTTATTATATTTAGGTTATTTCAAAGAAATGTTTCATTGGCGTAAAATCTCAGGTTTGTTATATAATCTTTATGAATTTAAGGGGATCATGCTTGGAAAATACTTGTTTAACTATATATCCTGGTAACTCTGCCTAAAGATGCACTCTCTAATTAAAAATGTGATGTTTTATGTTTGTTTTAGCCAAAGTTCTCTTTACCTACTAGGAAAGGCCAGCTCTAATTTATTTATCATAGAAATATAAAACTCTAAGAGATGGTGTGACTAGCCATAGAAATTTGAGGTGGGAGATGGAAGATTGGGAGGAATGTAAATTCAGGGCAGTTGAAATAAAATACTTAAGAAAAACTAAGTCATCAGAGAGCTGCTAGCTTGCAAAGATGAACCAGTAAAAATTTAGAAAGAAAAATGAGACAAGAAAAGAAGTGATGGGTTGCCTTTGAAAAGCGAAATTTTAGTTTCAACATGGAAAAATTGCAGTGTGAAAAGTAATGCCTAACTTCATCCAGTAGTTAATATGACATGACAGTTTACCTTTAAATAAATGCTTTATTTAAAAATTATATTGTGTCGTCTCAGAAATTGAAATATTAAATGCTTGAGATGTACTCTGTCTTACAAATAGCCTGGACAATAGATTGGATGACTGCGATTATTTGCATTATTGTTTGTATAACGGAGTATATTTCTTGTCTCTTTCCCATGTGTTTATTCTTGCTTCTGGTTTTACATTGATAAACTAGAAAAGAAAGAGATAGAATTCCTCTTTATTTTGCAGTGTTTTCTAGTTATCAAGCTAATTATGTATTTATTGGGGAAAATTTAGAAAATAAAGAAAACAATAATTTTTATTATCTCAGAGTTTAGAAATTTTCATTTAGAAAGTTTCCTTAGAAATTTTCTTTAATATTGAATATTATATATATTCCTATGATAGTCCTTTAGGAATTAAGGAATAATAGATGGGTATTTTCTAATTAAACACCCTATGAACTAAAGAGAAGGGAGATGATATTCATTTTCACATTTGAGAAAACTTATTTTGGCTAAGGAAAGAAAAAAGAAATTTAGAAAAATCATATTCACTAGACTATCTGCATCCACAAAGTTCTTCTTTTCTATACTTATATCTGTACTTATATCAGGTGTTGTCAGTTATCACTTTAGTTCGTATTTATACAAAAAAACTTGAGTAAGTCTAGTTGCATAAGATAGACTCTACCTTAGTTTCAGTAAATCTTATTATCCCTTTGCCATCTTGACTCCAATATAATTAGTAACCTTAAAAAAAAAACACATGGCCTAGTTTTCATTGGTGAATTCTGCCCAAAATTTAAGGAAGAAATGACTTTAATGCCTCATAATCTCATTCAGAAAATAAAAGTAGAGGACAACTTTTCTGATTCTGTGAGATCACTATCACCCTAATGTCAAAACCAGATAAAGAAAGGAAACAACAGATAAATATCTCTCACATAAATACAAAAATCCTTCGCTAATAATTTATTTTTTTAACTGAATTCAACAGTGTATAAAAAGAATTATGATGGCTTAACAGGTAAATCCACTGGGCATGGTCGACATAATCCAAGGACCCAAACTTGCAACCTAGGACCAGAGGAGACAACTAAGATGAACAGTTAAGTAAAAATAAAATAAAATGTTTCTTCCTTCTTTCTCTTTCTGCCTACATACCTTCATTCTTGCCTGCACATTCCTTTAAAAAAGAAAAGAAAAGAAAAATTATTTTCTATGACCAAGAGGCATTTATTTCAGGTAATCAGCTAATTCAGCATTTGAAAATCACTCAGTATAATCCAATGTATGAATAGGCTAAAGAAGGAAAATCATGATATATCAATACATGCACAAAAACATTTGACAAAATCCAAACCTCTTTAATGATCAAAAATACTCAAAAAATTAGGAAGATAAGGAGCTTTCTCAACTTCATAAAGAGCCCTTACTAAAACCCCTACATCTACACATATTTAATGGTAAAAACTAAGTGTTGCTCCTCTTAGATCAGAAACAAGGCAAAAATGCTCTCTCAGCACTGCTTTCAACATTATACTGAAAGTACTAGCTAGTACCATAAAATAAGAAAAGACATATAGCTTGGGAAGGAAGAAATACAACTGTCCTTTGTTTAGAGGGAATGTGATTATCTGCATAGCAAAATCCAAACAAATAACCAAAAACAAAACCAAAATTAAATAGAAAAACTTCTGGAAATAATAAGGAACTATATCAGTCTCAGGTCACAATTAATACACAAAAGTCAATTACTTGTCTGTATACTAACAATGAACACTTTGGTTTCAAGTAAAAAAATTAAATCATTTATAATCTAACCAAAAATTGAAAATGGGAGGAAGGAGAGAAGGAGGAAAGGAAGGAAGGAAAGGAAAGAAAAACTATAACCTTAGGTTTAAATCTAACAAAATATGTACAGGATCTGTATGTGGGAAACTATAAAATTTAGATGAAACAATCAAAGAAGAACTAAATGAGAAATTTCATGTTCATGGATTAGAAGACTCAACATTTTTAAGTTGCTGTTCTTGATACTTCAAGGGATCTTGTTTTCGTTGGGTTCTTGTGTTCTTGAACAGATTTACCCCAAGATACACAGTTGTGTCACAGGTTCACCAAGACTCAGAAGAAGTAAGCAAGCAGCAGATTATTGGCAAAGTGGCAAAGTGAAAGTAAGGATGAAATGGTAGGTAGAAAGAAAGTACACACTCAAGGGTAGAGGGCTGGTCATTCCCAGAGAAGCCAAGCCCGAGTTGTAGGGGTTTGGACATTTAGAGGAGCTCTGGCTGAGTTCAAGTCCTTGGCTCCACCTACAGGTGTTTTGGGGTGGGATTTTCCTGGAAAGGGGTGTAGAGTTCCAGTAACTCAGTGGATGATTTCTGTGCTTGCACAGTATCCACAATTCTCCCTGATTGCCCACAAGGGGGCAATGCTAATTTTATTATAATGAGCCTGTAATGACCCAAAAGGTAATTGCAACCTGTGTTGTACACTGGTTGGAACTGGTCTGTAAGGTTTGATTCTGGTTCCTCTTTTCTAAGATCACTGATTGGTGGGTCCCCTGACCTTTAAGCTGATTGGTGAAGCCCACTTTCTGTAGTTTGTCTGTAACCTTAGTATGTCTTTTATCAGCCCTATGTGTGCTGAGGTCTGTGGACTTATCAGCTGACACCTCTGTGTCCTTCTCTTCTCTCTTCGTCTCTCCCCTCCTTACTCCTTACTCCTTACTCATGACTGCCTGCTGCCTAACATTCTCTGGTTGACCTATAGATTAAATGCATTCCCAATAAAAATATTAACAAGATATTTATAGATAACAGTTTGTGATATCTATAAACTGATTCTAAAGAATATATGGAAAGGCAAAAAGCCTAAATAGCCAACTCAGTACTGAATAAGAAGAACAAAGTTGGAAGACTTATAGCACCTGATTTCAAGTCTTACTGTAAAACTACAGCAATCAATATAGTTTGGTAGTAGTGATAGAATAGACACAGATCAATAGAACTGATGAGGAGCTCAGAAATAGACCCATACAAATATAGCCAATTGATCTTTAACAAAATAGCAAAAGTTACTTGTTTTATTCTGCTTAGACTGCCATAACAAAATACCATAAATGAATGGCTTAAGCAATAGAAACATTTTTTCAAAGTGGTGGAAGCTAGAAATCTGAGCAACCATGGTTGAATTCTAATGATTCTCTTCCTGAACTGCTGATGGCCATCCTCTCATGTGTGCTCACATGATTTTTCCTTAGAGCACGTTTGTAGAAAGAAAGGGAGTAACTCATGCTTCTTCTTATAGGGGCATTAATCCCACATGAGAGCCCCACCCACAATGACCTCATAGAATCCTAATTATTTCTGAAAGGCTCCATCTCTAAATACTATACATAGGGGTTAGGGTTTCAACATGACTTTTAGACATGATTCAGTCTATAGCACCATTCTATGAAGAAAGGGTAACCTTTTCAACAAATGGTCCTAGAACAATTGGATGTTGATAGGTAAAGCTAGACACAGGTCTTATGCTCTTTGTGAATATTGATTTAATATGTATCATTGACCTAAATATAGAATGCAAAACTCCAAAACTTGAAGAATATTGGGGGAAAATACAGATAAACTTGGGTTTGGCAACAAACTTTAGCTGTAACACCAAAAGCAAAGGATCCTTCAAAGAAAATGTACTTTATTAAAATTAAAAACTTCTCTGTGAAAGAAACTGTTAATATTAAGTTGAAGACAAGTTGTAAGCTGGGAGAAAATATTTTCAAAACACACATCTAATGAAGAATTTTGTCCTAAAATACAAAGAACACTTAAAAGTCAACAATAAGAAAACACAGTAGACAAAAGGTCTTAATACAGTTCACCAAAGAAAACCTGTCGTTGGCAAATAAACAGATGCTTAACATCATTTGATGTTAAGGAATTGCAAATTAAAACAAGATATTTCTGCCTGCCTATTAGAATTGGATTTGGATTGGAATTGGATTTTAGTCCAAAAAGACTGACAATACTAAATGCTGGCAAAAATAAAGAACAACAGAAGTCTCATCATGTATTGCTAACTGGAGTATAGAATGGCACCTACATTTGGGCAGTTTCTTTCAAAGCTAAACTTAATTTTACTGTACAACCCAGCAGTCGTACTCCTAGGTATTTACCCCACTAACTTAAAATCTATGTCCACGTAAAATCCTGCTTGTGTTATAACAACCGTTTTCATAACCCACCCCAACCTGAAAGCTACTAAGACAGTCCTACTGTTTATAAAGAATATATCATCAGTGTGAGAAGAAATGAACTACAAAGTCACAAAAAGACATGGATGAGCCTTAAATACATAGTAGTAACTGGAAGAAGTCAATCTGAAAAGACTTCGTCCTGTATTATTCCAATTATATGATATTCTGGAAAAGACAAAACCATAGTAACAGTAAAAAGATCTGACTGGTCACCAGGGATTCAGGGAAAGGAGGATGGAACACATGAAGCACAGGGGACTTCGTGGCACAGTGAAACTATTCTATATAATGCTGTAATTATAGATACATGACCCTATGCATTTCTCAAAACTCAAAACTTTACAACACAAAGTAAACCTTAATATATGCAACCTCACTGAAGTGGGAGAGCTAGTGACCTCAGTAACTTTGGAAATAAGTGGAGTCTAAGGTTAAAACTAAAAGAAGTAGTACATAGCACTGTACTACAGTGGATAAAATTGTTCCCCTTGGAAATGCAGGTTAACAATTCTGACAGTGCTATACAGTAATCCCTCACCTATTGCGGGAGTTATGTTCCAGAGACCCCCGCGATAGGTGAAAATCCGCGAAGTAGCAACGTTATAGTTTATTTTATTATTTATGCATATTTTAAGGCTTTATAAACCCTTCCTACTCTCCTATAAACCCTTCCCACACTCTAATTAACCTTTCCCACACTCTTATAAACACTTTCTACAATCTTAAACCTATGTAATTTTAACAACATATAAAATTCTATG
The DNA here is from genome assembly GCA_004363575.1 of Solenodon paradoxus. Classification (NCBI taxonomy): domain Eukaryota; kingdom Metazoa; phylum Chordata; class Mammalia; order Eulipotyphla; family Solenodontidae; genus Solenodon; species Solenodon paradoxus. The sequence continues at coordinate 227,687 of RJWH01002099.1, read as the reverse complement.
TGGGTACTCACTAGTGAAGTATTCATATACCCCAAAACCCCATGATATAGCAAAAATTCCGCGATACAGAACTAGATATATTTTTTAAAAAACCTGCGATACAGTCAAGCCGCGATAAGTGAACCGCGATATAGGGAGGGACGACTGTACATGCAGACTGGAATTGAACAGTTAGTAAATGGATGAAAGATGGTAGAACTAGGCTAATCGCTGTTGAACGAGTTACAGATAAGCATGAAAAGCTAGATTCCTATGGTAATAGAGTTAGAGATCTCAATATAAATTCATTTTAGCATAATATATAGACACAGGTTAATATGTACAAATATCTTTTTGCTCTATCTCTTGAGACCCTAGAAGTAACCATAACCCAAGAGCAAGAAGCTCACCTAGCACCCCTCAGATTTTCTAATATCATTCTCCAACAAAAGGAAACAGGACTCCTTGGAGAAATAACTTATTCTAAAATGAGATTAGAAAATATGCACTATGGACATGGAGCATCTTGTAGTGCCAGAAAGTAAGGAAGTACTTAAAATTTACACACACACAGTAATGGAGTGTGTCAAAAGGATACAGAAGCCAATTGAAAGAACCAATAACCAAAAATGGAATAATTTAATCAACAAAGCAAATAAAGTAATATTGGATTATAACCCAAAGTATAAATTAAGCATCCTGAATCCATGTTGATATAAATAATCAATTATATAAACAAATACATGTGAAAGAAAGGACACCTCTCCCATGTAGAGTAATTCCAAACAATTTATGTAGATAATCTGAACTCAAGTAGATAGAAAAAAACTTCTCACATCTTAAGTGTGAATGCACTTACATGCAAATTCCTCCCAAAGATGCACAAAGGAAAAGACTAAGAAAAAGGTAATGTTATGGTGGGGAAGCCTGACCAATACCATCTCAGCCAGGTAATCAAAGTCAACCCAACAATGCTGGTTATTAGTATGCACTCTTGATAATGATGTAATGAAAATTGTACTTTGTTTCTGTGGTTCTCCTAAAAGCATAGACTCTGTGTAATCATGAGAAAACCATCAGAAAAATTTAAACTGAGGAACATTCTACAAGTGAGGAACAGTCTACAAAATGCTTGACCAACATTCCTTATATAACATCAAAAACAGGGAAAGTCTGATAAATGGTCACAGCTAAGAGCAGCCTAGGAGACAACGATGGTTAAAAACAATATGGTGTCCTAGGTGGAATCTTGAAACAGAAAAATGATATTTGGTTAAAACTGAGCCTATGACTAAAAGTATGAACTTCAGTTCATAAAACTGTAACAGTGTTGGTTCATTAACCAATACATGATAGCAAAGGTACCATGTTAATGGAAGATGTTAATTATAAGGAAACTTGTGCAGGAATAATAGGAACTGCTTGTATTAATTTCACAATTTTTCTATAAATCTGAAAACTGACCTAAAAACAAAGTTGAATTGTGTTTTTGTTTCCCTCAACCCCAGGTCCTTGGACTTTAAATGGTCTGCACCTTAACTAATTGAACCCACCTGAGCCACAAGGGTGGACCAGTTTGTTTATTTTTTTAATATTACCCAGACTTTCTGTTGCTGCTGTCCTGAGGGTCACTACATTGCACAATTCCAGGAAATGTGATTCATGTAAATTCAGTCCAAATGATCTCCCCTGGAGTTGTGGAGGGCTGGAATACTTCTCCATCTTTGCTGGTTTTTTCCTAAGAAAAGTGGTCACATTTGCCACATGTTGATGTATGCTTTTCTTGTGAAACTTTGTACCAGTTGATTATAAAGGGTTTCCTCAGAGGGGAAGGTTGGGCTGAATCAATGATCAGACTTTTTTAGTCAGAGGTACAGAAAGCAGGCATCAACCCACCTGTGTATGAGCAGAGAATGAAGAGAGAATCAAGATGGGAGATGTGACTGACTTCTCTTGTCATGGCCTACATTCTATACTTCAGACCTTCACCCCAACTCTGACCCTGGTTATAAGATAGGAGCCACAACAGAGCACAATGGTAATCCTGGTATTTCAACCTCCTGATCCAGAAACCAACTCAAATGAGCCAGGAAAACCCAGGAAATAAGAGAATTGAAAGTGATAGCAGTAGCATTTCTGAACACTGAGAAGGACTTTTCCAATATCTGAAGGAATGCGGCAGTTTCCAGCCTCCTTCAGTGAGAGCCTGAAAGATAAAAACTTTTGTTGACTATTCTGAAAACTTGGTAGTTAACTGAAATATGTAAATAAAATATTAAATCCCCATGAAATGTGAAGCCTTCGCCTGCTATTTGGTTCATAAATTGTGTTCCACCAGATTTTAGATCATAAAGTTCCCTCATTCCAGACCAAACTAATGGTCTTTGACGTTCTGTTCCTATAAATTATAAACCCCAGATGTGTCAAATTATGTAATGAAAACCAAATAAAAATTTATTTTTAAGGGACTTCATAAATTTCTCATTTTACTGGAGTTTGTTTTTTTTTGTTTTTTTTTTCAAATGGGACACAAGAATAACTAGCCTTTCATGTTTTCACTTTTTTTTTCACACTGAAAGAAGACCCTAAATGGAGAAAATTCTTTTCTCAGGCCAAATTTTTTTTTTTTTTTTTTTTTTACAGAGTAGGTCTAGTTGCTGAGATAAGCCTCTTGCTGAACCAAATGTGTGTTTTCATCTTTGGTCTTGGATCTTATCTGCCTGCAGCAGCAGCAGCAAGCTTAATAACATGAGGTTCAAAGAGATGAAGCTGCTATTTCAGCCACTTACCCTAGTGTTTTCAGAGACCTCTGTAGATTTGGTCATTATACCCATCTTAATCAAACTCTTTGAAAGCTTATCTTCTGCCACCATTTCCTACAGACTTTCCAAAAAGCAACCATTATTTGTAATCGTTAGTAGAATGGTATGTGGTATGTAAATATACTTAATAGCTAAATTTCTAGGAGATTGCTTAAAACAAGCTTTTAAGAGATCTCAGCTTTGGCATGAATTTTTTGCTTAATTTTAGGTTTCAAGTCAGAGTATTTCACAATTATTTTGCACACATTGCAGTTGATTTCCTAAATTTACTCTTCTACTCATGAAAGCTATGGCTTTTACAGTGCAAATAAGTTATATAGATGCCATTTGGAGGTGTTTGATGACATTGAAGACTGGTTTTGCTCTTTTTGTGTTGAACAATTCTGGAGAAAGATGCTACTGAGTATAGGGAGATATATATATATGTATATAAGTGGATATACATATATGTATGTATAATATACATACATACATATATGTATATATATGAAAGCTGATAAAGAGGAATATTTTTAAGGCTTTTAGATTTCCCTAGGAATGAGATGAGATTTATAGCATAACCTTGGCTTTCTTTAAAAGACCCTATTTGCTTAAATTCTCAGAAGATATTATTGGACTCTTCAGTTGATGAAGTTGTTGGGTTTTTTGTTGTTTGTTTTTTATAGGAAAGGAGCAGGCAGGAAGAGCGAGGCAGAAAAAATTATTTTTAAGTTGTTAATTTAAGTTGTTCATATTGGTTGTTCTCTCTGGCCCCGGGTCTTGAACCCAGCCTTGGGATGTATGTGGGACTGCTCCCAAGTGCACTAGACCGCTAGGCCACCAGGGTGCACCCCAGTTAACTAAGTTGTAAGAGTGGTCAGGAGCCCCACATTGAGGAGAGGACCTGTCAACCCTTAGAAGAGGTTCTAGGGGTGGTAATGTTGAGAATGGGAACTGCATAATGGGATGAATGGAAACCCAAATTCTAAAATAATGAACCCATGTGTCTCGGTGAGTGGGGCTCTTGACCACAACCCTTGCTTCCCTCTTTTCTCACACTCACCTAGCAGGAACTGACTAGTCCTGCCAGGAAGCCGTTGTCCTAGACTAGAGCCAACTCTTGGTTGCATGCTGTATGCCAGTCTTCCAGCCCAGCCAGCTTGGCTGCCGAGGCCTCAGATTTCATCTCCAACTACCAACAGAGTTCTGTCACTAAAATCAGATTTCCCCCCTGGTAATCTGAACAGTTTACAGTTGGTGTGTTTCATTCACAAACAAAACAACAACAACAAAAACCAATTGTCTACCAGAAAATAAAATAAAATCCAATGTTATCTTACAGATACAAACACTACCCAATAAAAACTGCTTGGCATACCTTGATGGAACAGCGGTTAGGTCAATCATTTCCAAAGGAGCCCAAACCACATACCCCTGAGTTCAAGTCCCCAGTTCAGGGAAAGAGCCACTCTGAACAACTAAAATGGAAATAAAATAAAATGTTTCTTTCTCCTCTCCTTGTCTGTCTGCCTACTTGCCTTTGTTCCTGTTTGCACCATTCCTTTAAAAACAAAACAAAACAAAACTGCTGAGAGACCCTTTGTTAAAAACACCTGTTTAGTTAAATTAGGTTATCTGACCATACTATTCCAAACACTTACAGAAATTAAAGACCTGCTTTTAAATATCACTTGCAATGTATTATTAATACCATGAGCAATTTTTCCTGCATATAATCAAATTAGTCAGATGTTATTTGTAGACAGAAACTAAAATCATAGTCCCATGAAGACTGTAATAACAAGAATGACTTTCTTTAAATTTCAAAATCACTCTTGATTTCTTCATATCTTTAAGTAAATTTTATGCAAATATGCCCTAATTTAAGCAAACTTGAAATTCAAAAGTATGAATTTCAGCTTAGATAAATTAGGAAATTATTTTATTTGTTTTACTAAACCTTTCATGATATAATCTACATAAGTAGATAATTCATATGGTAAGATTCAGGTAAAATTTGATTTATTTTAAAATGCAGCTCACTGATGATTTTTTTAATTATGGAAAAATGCGTTATCCATTCAAACTCCTGTTATAAAACACAACTGAACTAAAGAAAAAGAGGAAAATGAATACTTATATATTTATCACAAAGATTAAGAAATCAGACCTTAGAAGTGCCCTCTCTACCGTGCCTTAGTCTCAGTCCTCACAGAGGTAATTACTCCTCTGAATTTTATGTCTACCTATTTCCTCGTATTTCTTAATAATTTAATCACCTATATATTTTCCTCAAAAATAATATAGTATTTAGTTTTGTTTGTCTTTGAACTTTGTATAAATAGAATAACACTTTCATGTGTGTGAATTCTTTTACTTAAATTACTGTGTATCTATTCCAATGTATCAATTGTATGCATCCATTCTACTGCTGATTTATATTTGAGTTGTTTCTGGTTTCTTCCCATTAGGAACAATCTAGTGATTAATAATCTTAAGCATGTCTCCTAGGTTACAGGTCCAAGAGAACCTTGGAGTAGATCTGGGATATAATGTATATTTTTTCCAGCTAAACTGTTATGCTGAAAATGGTTTCTAAAGTAATTATTCCTGTTCATTTTCATGAGCAATGGATAAAAGTGCCCATTTTATCGAATATCCTCCCATGCTTGATAGTATTTGATTTTCGATTTTTTCAGGGTAGTGAATGTGCAAGTCAGAGGAAAAGTCCCCTATTGCTCCGAGGTTCTTCATAGACTGGATGGATGAGAAAATTAATATCAGGAGCAATTAGTAAGAGAAAAGTCCAAATTTTATAACATACATATGGAAAATGTACATGGTGGTAAATTCTGAGGAAGCTGGGGCATAGAGGTCTCAAGAGAGAGAGGAGAGAGTCCCCATATGGCAAGGAGAAATAACTCATCCTTATTCTAAAAGTATAAATAAAAACTTCCCTTTCTCCATTGTTCTAGAGAATAGGGACAAATGATCATTTGTGGATTAAGAGAAGGGTGGAAGATGGCTTCTTCGATTAAGGGAAAGGCTAAGGTTTAGAGGAATAGAAGCGTTTCCTTTTCCTCTAAGGATGTCCTCCACTGTCCTAGTTTCTTCATGTCAGAGTGGGCCATGGACAGGAGACCAATTCTGAGAGAGTTGGGGTGATCTGCTTTAGACCCCTCCTGAGAATGAAATGGTATACCATTGTGACTTTTTAATTTCTCTGATTACCAGTGATGTTGGATATCTTAATATGTTTATGGGCCATTTTGTATTTTAATTTATTTAATGTGCTATTTGAGTATTTCCCGTGTGCCAAGTTCTCTTTGTCTCTCTTCCACTTCTTTGAAATGTCTATAACTATCAATTGCCCGTTTTTCCATCGGACTTTTTTTCCTTTCAAAGGAGTTCTTTAAATGTCTGTTAGTTATATGTTTTGAAAATCTCCACGTTTGTTACTTGCTTTCATTTTTCTCTATAATATTTTTTTAAGGAAAGTTACAGGCAGGAATGAAGGCGAGTACAGAGACAGGAAGAGAGAAGAGGAGGAAGCATTTTATTTTATTTAGTTGTTCATCTTGGTTGTTCTTCCTGACCGTGGGACACAAATACAGATCCTTGGGATGTATATGAACTCTACCAGAACTGCCACTGTATAATACATTTCGATAAACAGAAAAAAAAAAAAAAAAGCTTTTCATTTTAATGTAATTAAATCTCTTTTCTTATAGGTCTTAAAACTGGAGTTTTATCTTTCACATTTAAGACCTTAGCTCCATTTGCAATGTATTCTTATGTATTGTATGAGGAATAGATTCAGTTTTTCTTTTCATTTCTCCCCCATATGGAGAACTAGTGTTTCTGGTCTCATTATTGAACCTTCTCTCCTATACCTTCTGATCTTCGGTGCTGTCTTTGAGTCATGTCCTTGTAACTGTGTGTTGGTTTATTTCTGGGTTCTCCTTTCTATTTTATTATTCTGTTTGTTTCTATGCTAGTTCCCCCGAACCACACTAGCAACTCATCATAAAAGAAAAGGATAATGATTATTTTGGAAATTAAATGCACAGTGCCTGACACATGTTAAGCACTCATAGATGTCATTTATTATTATTTTAATAGAACCATTTCACATGTTGCTTTAAACAATATTTTAAGCTCAGAGAATTAGCCAACATTCTGTTGGGGTAATTATTTCTTTTTGTGTTTGATCTGAGTCTGTAAATAAGAAAGAAATGCATGCTCAGTCATTGTCTTTATCTTCTTCTGAAGCATGTAGGAAAAGGCAAAAGATGAACTCTACAGGTTATTTACTCATCCTCACTCAGAAGTCCCTTAAAGGACTAAATGAAGCAGTCTTGACTTCGGCAATTTGTTGGTTTGTTTATTTTTTCCAGAATTGAGTTCTGGAAGAGAAAATAATATGAAAGGATAAAGAAGTACATTCGAGAAAGAATTTCCATGGTGAATATCTAGGGCACCCAATTTTCTACACCTTGCTTCTATTCTATATTTTAGTTGTTATAAACCACCTCTGAATCTTTGATGAATGAGAGGGAAGTACCACATTTTAACTGTTATTGAAAGAAATGTTCTTTGCTCTGTTGGTCTTGGACTTCCACAAAATACTTCATTCCAGATGTTAAATTGTTTTTTCAGAAGCCTTGTTAAAGTGCCAGAGCATTAGGTTTTTGAAGGCATTTCCAAACCCCAGCTGATTATCACAACACACAGGAATCCAAACTTTCAGAGCTCAACTTTGGCTCTGAAGTCTATCGGCAGCTGCAAAAAATATGTGCAAGGAGACAGGTTCATGAGACTGGAAGCCAGTGTCCTTATAAGGTAAAACTATAAGAGCATTCCCTTCACTTCCTGGATATCGAGGTTCAGTTCAGTTGTTTAAAGGGTGCCGAATTTCTTTGATTCCATCAAAAATCACTGTAGCTTGATATTAGTAGTAGTCATGTAGCATGCTGATATATAGGTACTATTGCATAATATTATAGATTTTTTAAAAATTAAATTGTTTTTTCCACTGAAGTTTGCAATGGTGAACTTATTTTGAATTTTATTCCAGGTTTATATTCCTAGAATACAAAGTAAACTTTCCACAATTATTTTATATATATTTACTATTGGCACTCTTCTTGAGAGGTTGTATCCTTCCCTGATGAGCCAACTTTGTGCTTTCCCAAGAATAGAGGGTGAGAAAGTCCTTTCCATCCACCTCATGTCCCTCTAGCAGGTGACAGAGGAATCATGAGCCAATGCTTTCAACATGCTGAAGAAAAAAGAGGTAGAATTGAAAGGGAACCAAAAGAGGACTTTGGAGCTACATTTCAATAGATGACAGCAAAGAGGGGAAGGCTTTTTAGATGAGAGAAATGACTAACTGAATGCATAGAGGTAATAATGACCAAGAAGCTATAGTGATAGGAAGACAGTCTTGCCCTGAATGAAGGGGACATTGTGATTGGTTAAAAGTGACTAATTAAAAGAGACAGGAAACAATTGGTAGAAGATCCTGGAGGGTGAAATTCATTGTGTTCCAAAACAGACTGATTATTTCTGTGTTCATTTGTATTCTCTAATGTAGTATAGTAGACGTTACATTTAATGAAGTCTTGTTGTCAGGTAGAGTTGAATTACAAAGACAGTTTATAGTAAATGAGAAGACTATCTCAGGCCTTAACATGTTTTGAATTAATTTTTTTTTTCTTTCTATTTCCTACCACTGGCACTATGCCTAGAATTTGTAAGAATTTGTACATGTAAGAATTTTAAAAATCAGTCCAATACTTCATCTCTCCTAAATTCTGCAAGTACATTCTATATTGGCAGGAAATTGAGAAGGAAGTCCGATGATATCAGTGCAGAAAATTACTCCAGTCCTGGGTGGGGTTGAGATTCTGCTTTAATCCCTTTCTAATTCCTTTTGTAGCTATTGATTGCCAGCGCTGAGGCCAGGGTGTCAGCTGATCTTCCTTTGGTTTCCTAAGATACCTCCCTTTCAGAGCAGAATTCAGCATAGCCTGAACACTTCTAAGGAATCCGCAGCAGCAGTCTCTATGGGGAACCTCAGAATGACAGAGAAACACAACATTTCTCCTCAAATGGCTCAGCAGTTATCATCACGGCAGCTATCAGGAACTGCAGATGTCTCTTTCACAGTCTTTATCTTTAGGGCCCAATTGAATTAATTGTCTGCTGTCCTGGCATCTGGATCTGGGCAGATGTATGTAGAGCGGCCATTTTGCTAAGGGCTGGAATCAGATTTGAATGACACAGTGACATCTCAGTGTGGCAATCACCCTGCATCAACCACCCCCACCCCACCCTGTCAGAATCAACTTTTACTTTGTCAGGCCAAGGAGCATTCTACTTAAGGAAGATCGGTTAACCTTCTAAATTGTTTTCCCAGCTATTTAAATCCTTCTCTTTGTTTTACTTAAACTTAGCACTTGTAGTTTTGGTTTCTAAATCTTAAACTACTTTAGTTATTTAATGCAATTTTTCCAGATATACTAATCCTTTGTTCTAGACCCTCTAGCTACTTTGCAAAAGTAATTATATTTTCAAACTATGCAAAAACAAAACAAAATCCTCAAGGCTTGCTTTCTTTAGGAAATAATTCTATTCTAAAAAGTTGCGTGAAGATTTAATTCAGACAATTCATAACAACTTATTGCTATTTCTTAAATTTCTGCCTCTCTGTCAAACTGTTATTGATTGTTTCATGGATGATAGTGGCTAAATATTTTCACATGCCCCAACAGTGGTTTTTATGATGCTATAGGCTAGATCAAGACTAACTGATCTGGGTCCCAGCCAGGTATACAATCAGAGGAGCCATGAAGAATACAGTTGGACAGGACATCAACTCAGCCCATGGATGATGAGTACTGTCTAAAACAGTCTATCTAGCATTGCTTTGGATGGTGACCCTCCATTTACATTAGACTTGTACTAGGTACTAGTACTGATACTGGTACTAGGTCATCCTGCCACTGAAAAATTAGCTTTAAAATGTACTCATATTATGCTTTCTAAACTAAATCATGTTCATTATCTAAACCTAAGAATATTCACTAATTATCTCATTTTTCCCTGTCTAAAAAGGAGATAAGCATTAATTTTAATAAGAAAATTTCTTTAGATCCATTTATTCATAATCTGTTTTATATATATACATACATGTGTATTATGTATATTACACATATATATTATAGATAGATATGGAGAGTTGTTAAGATTATACTAGATATTGAATCTGCCTTGTTAACTTTTAGCTCAATAACTCTAGTAGAGCAAGGGGAGATGAAGACTTAATGGAGCAATGAGTCGCAACAATAGCTTAATTTCTTTTTTTTTAAAGGAAAGGTGCAGGTAGGAATGAGGATGAGTAGACAGGCAGGCAAGAAGAGAGAGGTAGAAGAAGCACTTTATCTTTTCCTTAGTTGTTCACATTGGTTCTTCCCTACCTCACCTCACCCCTGGCTTGGGTCTTGAACCTAAGGCCTGGGATGCATGTCCAACTGCTCCCAGGTGTACTAGACCTCTAAGTGCCAAAGTATACCCCAACAATAGCTCAAGTTTTGGCATAAACTTTTAGCATAGGACCCTCAAAATTGTTTTTAACTTGTAAGTAGTACTTTGTATAAAAAGAGGATCGAAAGCTCATTTATGAATTACAAACAATACTGAAACCTTCTGAAATACTATTGTAAAGAGGAATGCAAACCGCTTTGGGAACACAGAATACCAGCTATAAGAGATAGGTGACCGTTAACAAAAGAGATAATGTTTAAATGGGGTCTGGAATTATGAGTAGAAGTTCCAGGTTGAGAAAAGGGAAGACTATTTTAGGGAGAATAGTAAAAATGTTAATCTCTAAAGAACAGTAGGAAGCTCAATGTGACTAGAAGTTAAAAATAATAAGAGAAAAATAAGGTTACCACATGAATGCCACTTTCACTGTTTGAGGACGTCTCTGTTGTAGGTTAGGTCAAAACACTGAACTCAAGGAAACCACTTAAGATTTCCTCCAATAGTTTAGGTCTGAAACATTGGGAGTTGGGGCTAATAGCAACTGTGGGGATGGAGAGGAGGAAGTGAAGTTGGAAGGTAATTACAGTTAGGCTGTTAATTTTGTGAGGGCAGGTGCCATGTGTATTGTACTAAACTTTGCCCTGTAAAGCCATTTATGCCATTATGAGCCTCAAGTTGACATGACTCCTTTCTTGCAAGTTCCCTATCCTTTCCACTTTGCTACTCAGTTTTTATTGATTAATCCAAATTTTCCAATGTATCAAGCCCATTCATTACTTCTACTACTTTCAGATGCTTAAAACTGTCCTCAGTGAAGTAAAAAAAAATTAAACTGTGTATTCTCACTCATTTGTACTTTCATATTGATTTCTGCTTCTCTCTGTCTTGATGGATGTGTGATTTGCCCCTTTTCAGAAACTAAGGTACATATTATGAAATGCATTGAACATTTTTTAGAATGAAGTAGATTTATATGTAAAGATACGGCAAGATTTTTTTAAGAAGTGCTTTAAAAAAATTAGTCAACTCTGGGTGATAATATATTGAACATAGAAAAAAACAAATCAAAAGTATGTATTTTTTTATGTATTTATGTAATTATGTAAGTACTCAGAAAAGAATCTGAAAGAATACTCTAGGTTCATGAAATTGATTTCCTCTGAGAGCAAGACCAGAAGGGGAAGATTTTTCAGTTAACTTTTATTGTTCGAATAGTTTATAAAAATGCAAGAAAAAGAAAGAGAGGGATAAGAAGAGAGTAGAAGAGAAGAAGGAGGATGAAGGAAAGCAGCCAAAAGCAGAGTGTTTTCAAACCAGATGATTCCTTGTTCTGCACTTTTGTTTGTCAAGAGCACAAAAAAAAGGCGGGGGTGCATGTGGCAGGAGGGTATATCTTTGTCCAACATTGGGAAAGAAGGTTTTGGTTTTGTAAATTATTTGTATTATTGTTGCTAAAGTAGTGACTGGTGAAGTAAGGCAATGGATCTAATACCCAACTTTAAAGCGCAAAATCTGTATTGTAAACCTGGGCCTTCCCTTGAATAGTTATGAGCTCAAGCAAAAAATTAAAATTCCTTGTGTATCATCTTCAAGCTCTAACGCAGGAGAAATAATACTTATCCCTAAAAAGGATGTTGGAAAAGACACATGAGAGATGTAAGCAAAAGAACTGAGCTCTTTTGAATTTTATGTAAAGTAAAACAGGATATTCTGGTATCATCTGAACATATATGCATACAACTGACAAGCCTGTTGCATAATGTTTATCAATTTTACATGTGAAAATTATTGTTTAGGGTGGCCTTACATAATCCTTGGATCAATATTACAGAAAATTAACAACCAGTTCTTTCAGTTTCAGTTTTCAAAACACCTCCTTTTAGATTTAAATTTAATGGGCAACCATTATTTTTAGTGCTTAAAAACAACAGTGGAGTCCCCTTGGAAACTTCCTCTTAGTAGCAGCTATTGTCTTATTGGGTGAAAATGATAATCTAAGAAAGCATTCATTTTTATTAAAGCAAGATTATAATTCAAGCGCATTTGCAGGTGCCAGTGAATTGCTGGAAAGCTGCAAGTTTAACTTTCCACTCTGATAGAGTTTTAAAAGAGGTCAGAGTACGTTTTACCATAGTGTCTAGCAATGTGAGTTTATGCAGACCTTTTGGCAGACATTCCTGCGCACTCAAGCTAAATCAATGAATCATCCATTGTTGGCCGGCTTCGCTTGGAGTTGCTAAGAGATTTTTCAAGCCTGCTGAGGCTTCCTTCTACATGGTCTGTAAAAAGGGAAAAATATTACATTTTTACAGTGTTCATCTTTCCTAAATAAGTAATTAAAGCATTGCCCAGAGCTTTAATACTGGGACAATGGGAAAGTCTATGTGCAGCCGGAGGGCTTTCAGCTTGAAAAAATACAGGAAAAAACTTCCTCTTCGTAATTTTTCAGAAGTATGTGTTCAGAGGAAATGGAAACATTTCAAAAATGGAGTCAGACACCAAAAACAAAAACTCAAGTAGGAAGTTCTTCTCTCTTTTAAAGAAATATAATGTTTACTTGTTCTGTGTTTCATAATAAAAGTTTTCTTCGTTTTCATTAAATATACTCTAATTTGCATTGTTTATCTTTGAATCATAATGTAGCACATTAGGTTAAAGCTTTGATATAATAATTTTAATGTAAGGTAAAAAACTACCATAAAATAATAAAATGTAATTTAAAAAATTTTTACCCCACCCTTGGATCTTGAACACAGGCCTCTTCACATGGTCTGCACCTGAGCCAGCTCAGCTGACTGAGTCACAAGGGTGTACCTCAAATGTAATTTTTTTACTTGCTTTTATGACTGTGCCAAGTAGATTATATTCTGTACAAATCTATCCTGAATATTTCAGTTTAAAAATATATAATAAGTTGTTCCATTTATGTTGTTTTGTCTGTAGTGATGATTTTATAGGACTGAGAATCCCATGATTTATCATAGAGTTGAATGTTTCATTTTGATGAAAGATAACGTTAATTTGAACTACAGATTTAAAAAGAGAGACAGAGCATATGTATTTTGGTAGCAAACAGTGTGTTATATACAGATAGAGAAACCTATATAGTGTTATAAACCCATGTTACTTCAATTAAAGAAATATTTTTAAGCTATTGGATTTGGATCTATTCCTTAGTTCCCATGATGAAATTTTAGTCTTCACTCTCCTTGAGGATAAAGCTTTTGAGATAGAACATGGGCTTTTAAATGGGACAGACCTGAGTTATAATCCCAACTCCTCCATATTCTAGATGCTATGACCTTGAGCAAGTCACTTGCCTTCTTGGGCCGCAACTTTCCACATCTGTAAAATAACACAATAACATATACCATACCAGGGTGTTAGGGAATTCAAATGAGGCATGTGTAGCCCTGACTCATGGGTCCTAAATAAATGTCAGTTCTAGCTTCTCTAAAACTGTTGGAGACTAATACCCATATGCCCTTTAAAGTCTCACAACCAACCCTGTTTATTTTAGGTTGATAACATTTGTATTTATTGTACTTCTGATTTCAACAGAGATGATGTATATTCTTTATGGAACCGTATACATTATTTTTAAAGTATGATTTTTAACATGAGGGAAAAACAAGATCTTTTCCTCAGGTAGGTTACTATTTCCCTCTGTAATTTTAGATGCACTTTAACCCCTATTTCTTTAAGGTCATCTGTGTTATGTTTGATTATAGGCCAAATGAAAACAAGCGCATTTGGCCTATTAAACTGAAGAAGTTGGTAACATCACTGCTTTCAGAATAATATGAAATGGCAGCTGTACAGAACTGAAAGAGAATCTAGTAGCCCCTATGAGAGACTATGTAGCTTAACAATGATATCATTTAAACCATAAAATAAATATCCTTGCCAAGAGAAGATAGCACTGAAACTGACCAAGTGAGGATGTACTACTCAGGTTTTCCTAGGGAAGATTGTAGAGCTAATCAGTCTCTGGCAAAATGAAGCCAAGCAAACCCAAAGGAAAGAAGTTTAGGTTCAATACTTAAAGAAATTATGTTTCCCCCAAGTTAAAAAAAAAAAAAAAAATCAGTATATACTGACTTAAATTGCAGTGGTGGAATTCAGTAGGAGCATGACATGGAACAATTCTTGTAACTTTCTGTTAGAGCATCATTTTGCAATTATGATTTTTGTATAATTCAACACACACACAGAGAATGAATTTCCCTCACTCTCTAAATCATGGTTCAGTAATGTGTTATAAAACACCAAGAAAGGAAAAGCCATTCCGTGGAATATAAAGAAATACTTGAATCTACAATATTATTGAACTCTCGGATTCAGTTTCAGCAGACATGCTCTGTATTCCCACAAGAGTCTGGAAAATTAACTTCTGTTTTTTTCTGTCTGGTGTTGCAGTTAGTGTTATTATTTGCTCCATGGCTCAATCCGGATCAGACTGTTCTGCAGTAACACAGGTGGATGTTAAAACAGGGAATCTGTTGAAAAGATTGCAGAGGAACTGCTTCCCTAAAGCAGTTTGGATGGCAGTTTGATGGCAGTCAGCTATGGTAAGGACAAATGAAACTTCTAGAAGGTGGCTTGCAGGGCTTGTCACCTGCAGTCCTGTAGGTGAAAGTTTCATGTATTGTGGGCCATTATGACCTGGTAGCATCCTTTAAGAAGGGGAGCGAAATCATTAGATTCTTAGTACTTACGAACTATAATGTTGCTCTGCCTTTCTCTAATTAGCTTTATTTGTGAAATAAAAAATGCAGTCTTAAAGGAAAATTCCTTAAACCTTTTTTCTTTCCTGTGTGGGCTTAAAAATAGTCTAGAAATTTACTGTTAAAAATTTGTTACAGAAATATTTCTTATCCTATTAGAAGTAGCAGTAGGGACATAGTTATAATTTAAAATATAGAACTTATTTTGTGGGGTTTTTTGTCTGCAATTATGTTGTTAAAATGTAACATGAAAATTTTGCCAAGAGTACAACATGTATCCATTTGTAAGCAGTCATACAAGCGAAACTGTATTTTATGCATTCTACCCATTGAATTATTTTCTTAGTAAACAAGTTGACATAAAATAGACTGGGACCTTCATTTATTTTAATGACTATGTTAAATTACAGATAAATGGTCCAAAATAAAATCTGAACTGATTTAATACATAATTCATCATTAGGGGGAAAAGATCTCTTTTCAGCTGAGAATAGACTTTTTTTTCTTTTGTGAATAACTTGTTTTCTCCTTAGTAAGATTAAGACTTGGTTGAGCTACAGCCATCCTTAAGAATCCTTTGTTCAAAAATGTTCAGTTATATTGACTAAGGAGCAACTTGGGGGTTGAAAATAGATCAGTTTTTCAGTTTCTGACTTTAGACTATTTTTTAAAGTAAAGTGCTGAGAGTTTCAATTGAAAAATTGCAAATGCTCCAGGACGCTGTGCCTGGAAATAAGATTCCTGAATAGTAGAGCTTGGGGATGTTTAGGCTGCCCTTACAGAAATGAGCTTTCAAGTACATTTTAAGTACAGTGTGTCTCGCACGTTTGGAATAGTTCTTCTCAGATTTTTCTTGGATGTAACTAACTATTCTATTTGGTTTAACTTCTTCTCTATAATTTTGTTTGGTCAACCCAGGAGTTTACGTGTACCAGGAAAAATTTCCTCTGAACTTTGCTATCATTACTCTCCAGATCAAACCCTAGGAGGCCGTCAGGGAGGGTATCCTTTAATGCCAATACACACAGATCCCTTCTTATCACTGGAAACACACATCCACCATCAGCACAAACACAGCTTTCTTAAGGGAGCAGGTAATTTGTTGAGGTTAAGCTAATATTTTTGAAGAAAAAAAATTTCTGAGAAGATTGTTATTAATTGTGTTTTCTAGAAATGAAACTTTAGGTCAGTTGAATTTATCAGAAAATCCACAAAGCAACTTTTGTGTCTTAGTTTGTACAGTGAAAATGATAGATTTCAGGAAAAGGTTTCAAATTATTCTGAGTCTATTTCAGTGTGAAATTCATATGTATTGTCTTTTAACAATATGCTGTCTGTGAAAAATTTTGAAAAGTAATCTCATAGTAGATGAAAGACTGAAGAGAAACACTGCACTCATAGACCCTGACTAGAAGAGAGAAAAAGAAGTTTGAATTTTAAAAGACTATATTTTCATGATACATTAAAAAATAACTATTACAAAATAGTTTATAAAAATGTTTTATTCTAGGTGTACCTTGATGGCATAGCGGTTAGGTCAGTGGCCTCCAAAGGAGCCCAAGCCACATACCCCTGGCTTTGAGTCTTGGGTCTATGGGGGCTGGGTGGGGAGGGGTGGAGAGAACCAGTGTGAACAGCTAAATAATAAAAAATTTCTCTTCTCCCTTCCTGCCTGCCTACTTGGCTTCATTCCTGTCTGCTTTTCCTTTAAAAAAAAAAAAAAAAAAAAAGGATTTTCTTTTAAATGTGATAGTAGTAGTGCTTCTTTTTAAAAAGTCACGATAATAATATCTAAGTCTATAAGTGAATGATCGGAATTTTTTAATAACTTGAAAGCGGCTTCTCTTAAAATTCAAGGTAAAATTATATTTCAGCCTCATTGCAGTCTTTTTCCCATAAGTAAATATTAGTCATACTATTCTGTATATGCTGCTAAAACTATCTTTATTATTTCTATTTATTTCACCATTCGCTTGCACTCCCAGAAAGTGAGCACTTTCAGGTATAAAGAATTTATCAATAATGGAGGAAGTCTTTTAATGTATTTCAGGTTTTCTAGTAGCCTTCCTTTTCTCTATGGAGTTCTAAGCTCTTAAAGAAAGGAAACATTTCTGTCATTTTATTGTTAGACTGTGTCAACACAATATATTATCATAGTTACTTTTAGCACTCAAAAGCAGTCTCTACACAGCAGCAAAATTTACAGACAAAAGGAGTGTGTCACTCTCGTATACTGAGATGTGTTCACTTTTCAGCCTGAGGTCTTGGTATTATGTAAATAAAACTTTAGAAACCTCAGGTTTTTGCTGGCCCCATCTTAGAAGAATGTAATCACACTGTGATCATGAATTAAGTCTTTGCTTATATTATAGTTTTTCATCTATGTACCATCATGCCGTGGAAGGAATCTAAGACAGCTTAGAAAGATATATAAAACACAAGGGAGAATCAATCAAAATATAGATAAAAGAATAAATGCCATTACATAACATTGTTTAGATGGGTTACAAATTCCACTTTAAACTTTCTAGATGCCAGCATTGAGGGACCTCGGTAGGTACTATAACCTGTGAGAACCTGAAGATACGGGTAATGCAGTTACTGAGGAGCAGTAGTGTACTTATTCCTAAGCTTGGTGAGGAATTCCTGCTGAGGATCCCATGTGGATAGTTTTTGATGATAAAAATAGCATCATCTATCACATTTTTACAGTAACTGAAATTCAATTCATTATTACAGTAGATGAAAACTCTTAATTCAAACATACATTTTGAACTTCTGGAAGAGTAGAAAGTATTTTTCAAGCCGTCTTCCCTGATTACGTTTGATAAATAGTGCCAATAAGCCCAAGATTTTATTATAAAAAAGTGGCTGGGATACAGCAAAACAGGACCAAGATTTCCCAAAAAAATCGTTGGGTCTACTTGAGCACATAAACCAAAACAAAATGAAAGAACAGCTTTCTTCACAACCCACATTTCTGTTCTTTTAAAAGGACTGGCATTGATGCACTCTTAAAAATATGTAAGGTACTGTAGCTGCACACTTCATGATTAAAATTCAATCTCAGTAAATGGATATTAAACTTGGTTGATGTTTTTTCCTTTACATGTCACCAAGATGAGCTGTTTGAGAACTGCCCATCCTTCCAGTCATTGAAATGATTTCATTTCCTCTAGAATTTTGTTGTAAGATGAATAAATAATAAAATGACTTTGGTTTTAGGATATTTGAATGGTAGCTCTTTTATTTATTTAGTTTTTGGTTATTATCAGGTAATCAGGTAGTAAGTTTGTCTAATGAGGCCAGTCCTAGTTAGAAATAAATCATATCAGAATGTGTGGCTTTCTGCTATCTCTAGCAGAACAAGCATCTATTTAATCTAAAAACAGTGTAAGCTCCCCTCTCCCCTAAATAAAAAGTTGCACACGGAATATGTAAGACCTTTCTTTTCCTCATGTTTCCTTAGAAGAGACCATTGCAGTAAACCACTCAGATCCTTTTATCCCATGCAGTCAGTATCTAATCCTGTTGGTCAGCCACATTTTTGAGTGGGTTGAAAAGGTGCTTCAAAAGAAGGAAACACTTTCTACCTTTTTCTCTTTGTTCAGCAGAGGATGCCTTGCGCCTCTGTTTCCTGTTTCCTTGTGCAATGTTGGGATGGGTGGATTGAGTACACAATGGTTTGACTGGTTTTTTAAAATCAGATTTGCTCTGCTTGCAGATGAGGCTATGTTCTGTTCTGACGGGAAGGTAGATCTGGCCAGTGCTCCACTTAGCCATTCTTATGAGACTGGATAAAGCTGATATCAGATTCACATTTTTCCTGTGTCTCTTCTTATTTAGTAGTTGAGAGAAGGAGACACAGAGGGTCATGACTGGCATCCCCAAACACTGGGAAAATAGAGCAAGGACCCTGGGGCAGGGTTGGGCTTGACCTAGCATAGAAGACTCTGTGACAGTATATTCCGTTCTATTCTTTTACTTCAGATATAAAATTGAGTCAAGTTTCTTTTTTTCTGTGATAATTTAGATAAACCTTATTTATTACAAATACTAACAAAGGTCTAGAAGTATCAAGTTTGTTTACACAGATTTTGCTATTATCACTGATCTATTTTAGCATAACTGTAATAGCATTTTCTTTGGTATTTTCTTAATGGATCTCACTGCCTGAAATTCACTCCCTAATCCTCCCCTATTTATATTCCCCTTTTGGAGAGCTAATTCTAACTCCAGTTAGAATATGTGTTCCTTGAGCTCAGGGAGTTCATCTTAATCACCCTTGTATCATATAATTTATTATTCCTTTACACGTTTGTCCATTCAAAAAAGAGTTATTAGCATCTCCTGTCTGGTAGGCACTGTGCCAGGTCTTATAGTGACATAGCCCTTGACATAAGTGTAGACTGGCTTTACAGAGCCCAGAATTTCTGGTGAAGACCTTGGTGATGAAAGAATTTAAATGAAGTAACTAAAGCATTGAGTGCAGGACCTGATACAACATCAGCCACTCAATACATATTTGGTCAGTGGATGAAAAATCAGTATCAAGTGAAGTGGTACAGAATCGGTGTTCTGAATTCTTACATGGATTTTTTGGACTCATAGACTAAAGTTTAATAAATAGTAAGTAAATAATATTTAATGAGCATTTACTAAGAGCAAGGCATTATGCTAAGTACTTTATATGTTACCAGGTAGATAAGATAAGATAGGGTACTACTAGGTTTGTTTTATTCTCTCAGATCTTTAGTACTCTGCATTGGATTTCTAGACCTTAGTCCTTATGTCCCTGCAGGAAAGAATTCAAGAGAGGCACAGATATGCAAATGAAGTTTTATTGCAAAAGAAGATTTATTGCAAGCAAAAACAATGCAGGTCTATTAAAGAGAAAGTACATCTTCCTAGAGGAGGGTGGGCTGTCCCAAGTGGGTTCAGCTACAGGTGTATTCAAAGAAATAGTACATCTTCAGAGGGGAGGATGGGCTGGACCCACGTGGGTACAACAGCAGGTGTAAAGTGGCAGAATATCCTCATACTGGAGGACAGGCTGCCCCAAGTGGATTCAGCAGCCCATGTATTCCTTCCTGGGGCTTATATTTTCCTCTGGTCTTCCCTTAGGCCTTTTCTTTGGTGTGGATTCTGCTCCTGTGTTTCATGTTGATTGACAGGTAGAGTTATATAACCAAACTGTTATTGTTCATATTCTTTCCTATGACCACCTAAGCAAAACGCATCGGGGAGGTCATCTGAGGATAATGTTTTGATCTCTCTGCGCACGTGTCCCTATCCAGTTCCTACCAGATCAGCTGAGACTCAGCTGATCTGACCACTGTGACTGACTACTAGGTTTTTGATTGTTTGGGGCTCTTGCATCATTGTAATCCCACCTCATGTCCCACTGACTCAGTGCTCGGGAAGGTCCCAGAGGTAAAAGATGTCTCTGGCCTTAAAAAGGGTTTAACTGACTCAGTACATCAGAGACTCCCATCCAGTGCTTGTATCCAGCAGGTGTTCTTTAATAAGAGAGCCTTTATCTGTTAGGACTTAAGACGATGGTGGAATAATTGTAGGAAGACGCCATCATAGGAGTCTGTGTAAATGTCACCTAGAAAGAAAGAGGTGGCCAGCAAGCAGAAGGACCTGAACATAACTGTGTTTACATTTTAAATGACTGAGAAACTATTGGTTTTGATTGCACTTGCCTGGATTGTTTTCTGTCCCTAGAAAATATATGCTGATATAGGAAAATAAAATTATATTTTTATATAACAGAATATTTGTAGTTTTTAATTTTTTTGCTATATATTAATGTCATGGGGACTGCTTTATCACCCCTGAAACAAGGAAGATAATGCCATCTTCACACCACTGTATAAGGTTTCAAGGAGTAATTTGTGAAAAAAAAAAATGACCTTTATACATTTAAAAGATAACTTCAAATGTGAATGTCAGATAAACTTAGGTTCTTTTAACCGATGAGATTTCTGTTTTAGAAAAATTACTAGT
Source organism: Solenodon paradoxus (assembly GCA_004363575.1). Lineage (NCBI taxonomy): Eukaryota > Metazoa > Chordata > Mammalia > Eulipotyphla > Solenodontidae > Solenodon > Solenodon paradoxus. The sequence goes on along the minus strand of RJWH01002099.1, from coordinate 206,620 downwards.
GTGTATAAAAATTTGCGAAGGAAAGGGCACTAAGGGAAGACCTAAGGCTAAGACTGAGGGTAGAGCCTTTGTGGCTGTGCAGGCAATGGCGCATGAGGCCACATTGCAGTACAACAATTCAAGAGCATTTCCAGTGGTAGAAATGTGGAGAAAGAAGAGGATTTAGGAGTCACAGATAACTCAAAGCTTCCATGCGTGGTGACTGAAAGCACAGTGATTAAATTAACTGAACTGGAAAGTAAGAATGTTCACAGATTTGAGGGAAAGTTGAGTTCAATTTAGAGCACACTGAATATAGGGTACAAAGATACCCAAGAAAAAGAAAAGTCAACAGTTGTGTAATGATTAAGAGTGAGACTTACACATAACTCGTGCAAAAGTTCTGTGAGTTCTCAGTGTGTTTCCTTTTATGTCAAGCGGTGGTGAAAACAGTACTTACTTGACGGATTTGTTAGGAAGCTTGACTGTAAAGTCCTCCAGGAGGAACTCTTATAAGAGCATATTCATTGAATGTCGCTATTACAGCCACTGGTGGGAGGAGGTGCTATGGATATGATAGAAAGGGCACTACCCTTCACTCCAGGCAACAGAAGATATAACTCGGTACTATAATTAGCTGGTGACTTTGAGCAAGAGATTTAATTGGATCTCAGTTTGTTCATCTGTGAAAAAAAAAAAAGAATTGGATAATTATAAGGCCCCTTACAGCTCTTACACTGTATGATTATATTGAGACTGAAAGCAAAATTTGCTATAGATTAACCATAATAGAAATAATTTATTCATAAATAATGGAGAAATCAGGCCATTCAATAGTTTTTAGTACATATGTGTCTATCTTAAGACATACTTTTTCATTTAAAACACATTAAGACATGGTAACGTTTTTGAAGTTTGCTGCCATTGTTTTTTTAATTTAGGATTTCAACTGTGTATTCTTCTAGTGGGTTGTTTTTTTTTTTCTGTGTATCTGTCACTATCAATTTTCTGCAGAGTTTCAGATAAATATATGGAAACTTCTGTTAGGTTTGGATTAGTTATTTCACAAAACAGCTGTCTGGATGCTTGCTTCATTTGCAAGAATACGGTATTTCATTTGCCAGGATTTTCACCTGTTAAAAAGAATCCCAGGTTTCATAGACAGGCGACTAATTTTTTATAAGCCTCGTAGAACAGAGTGAAATCCTCTTCCTATTAGGTTTAGATTTTTTTACTAATAGGAACATGCTAAGCACATATAAGAGCTAAGCTTTGCATCTGGCATGTTTGGGGGAAAGTTTATGAAGGCACAGTCTTTAAGAGATGAAGAGATCAAAAAGACTCTTAATAGCTTACACCTGTTCTCATTTGCCTTTGATAGAGGCAATTTCACTCACCCCCATTAGCTTCCTTTATCCATATCTGGTTTTCAGAATTTGGCGCCTATAGGTATGAAACAAAACCATTTTTCAATTATGTTCTTTGTAAATTGCAATATGCAGAATATGGTTGCAATATTTGGATGAGTTCAATGAATCACTTAGAAAAATCACTTAGAAAAAAGTTTTCATGCTGAAAACTTTCTTCACATAATACATATTTTGTGCTCATCTTTAGATACATTTTCCAAATGTTTAGCTATCAGAAAGCAGAACTCAAATACAAAAAGTGTGTCACAATTAATACCATATACTTCTCAATTTTTATGTAGGCAGAGTTCAAATATTAATGAAGAGGAAGAGATATTGTCAACTTACTCCAACGTACTTGGGAAACAAATCTGCAGTCCTTAGAGTACTCAAAAGGGTAATCAAATGGAGGGAGGAGAGATGTTTTGCTTATGAAAGGAAATTTTAAGAACGCCTGACAGACATTGTGAATAGCTGTGACTTAAAAAATTTTTCTTATCATTTGAAAAACACCTGGACCATTAACTCTGCATTGTGTGGAAATACTAAAAATGTGCTTTCAATGGAGGACCCTGTCCTCACTCTATCTTACAATGTCAAGCCACATTAATTCTGTGATCTTTGGTTTCATCAGATGGCAGATGCTTTATTTGACACATGAAAAATGAAATCCAAGCCAATATGAAAAACTTTAAATAAAATCTGGTAATTTGTACTTGAGTTGAGTTTAAAAGTAATTTAAATTTATGTATATAGCAATATATTTATTCTCAAACTTTTGAAAGTATAAATAGTTTTATTTATAGTATTAGCATCCATGTCTTATCTCAGAAGCATCTCTACTGAGTCAGGAATTTTATTATATGGTGAGAAAGGGAACTTGAGTTCTAGACCTGTTTCTGCTCTTATTACTAGGGCAAGTTACTTAAACCGAAAATAACTTGGTCTCCTGATCTGTAACTGCTAAGATCTCTTCTAATTTTAATATTCCATGATTATGTGAGTTACATATCTCATTAATTTCTTTTCATTTAATTCTCCCAACCAGAAATTTACATATATCTGCATCTAGCTTTGACATCTATTAAGTGATCAATAAATATTTGCTAAATTAACGATGTATTTGCTGTTTCTGATTAATTGAGACATTACTGTAGTTTCACAGCTTTTTATATTGGTCTAGTAATCATTTTTATTTTGTTGAATCATTATTGTTGCTTTAATGTTTATTACCTCTTATTATGGCTTTGGGAATGATTTACAGTTGGTTTTTATGTTTTCCCACTAACATACTTCAGAGAAGAAATACATCAAAAACTACCACCCCTAATCTTGGTTTCTCTAAAAAAATAGATACAAATATTTTCATAATCATAAAATAATCTAGGAAGTGAATTTTACTTTGCTGGTGAAAAAAAAATTATTCTATTAGGTTATTCCAAACCAGTTGCCCTATGGAAATAAATATTACTGCAGTTCTACCCACTGAAAAACTATCTGAACATAAACAAATACTTAGTACCCTGAACTTGAGGAGATCTGTCCCTTCTTCCATAACTCTTAGATGGATATATCAAATAGAAAAAAATCTTTACAGGAAAATAGTTGTTTTCTGTTTGATGTAAGAATTTTAAAATTAAAACATTTTTTCCTTTAACTTTTTCCATCATACATTTTAATCATTCTTTAAATGGGGTATTAGGTATTTGACTTAATTTATGGTCTTATAGACAGTACATATAGTATATTAGTTCTTTTAAAATGCCTAATTCTGTAGGCTAAATATTCAGCTTCATATATTTTCAATATTTAACATTATAGTGTAACAGTGGCTTAGTATACATTTCATAATGTATAGATGGTTAATTATGTCAATGAAAAACAAAACTTAAAGCATATAGTCCATTGTACATTATTATTTGTTCTGAGAGGCTATCTCAAGATTTATAGTGTTCAATTCTGAACTCCAGAATAAATGAAGGGACGGGAAACCAAAACCTTCCTGGTGTTGAGGGAAAAAACCTTACTTTCTAATTTTCCTGAATGGTAGTATTGTTCACCACCTTTAGTACAGGGAAACCAGGACCTTGCCTTCCATACTTAGCCTTGTTTTTATTTTTAAAGAATGTCGGAAAATTGTGGAAATGAGTGGGGTTTTTTTCCCCCCTTTAATACCTCATGGTTCCTGACCTTTTCCTTTAAACTGGTTTAGTATGTGTTTCCCTTAAAATTGGTCATTGACCCAAAAATAAGTTTGATTTTCTTTTTCCATGAGCTTCTCTGAAGAATTCTGTTAACAGCAGACTAAACTAGATCACAAACTGATGAATAAGTGCTTTGAATTTGGATAGCCTTGGAATAAAGGGCACAGAAATAATGATACTGCCTAGAATGAAACTGGACAAGTTGGTATAAAGGAAAGAAATGCAACAGTATGTGGTCATCATCTTCTAGCATATTTAGTGGAAATTTAGTGGAATATGGTTATTCAAGAACAATAACAGCTTCAGTTGAAATGCCTGCTCTATTCTTTTCTCCATATACTTCGGAATGAGTTGTATGTGGCAGTTGCTCTTTCAACAAGCTTCATGAATTTTAAATATTTATAGTCATAAAATAGGGTGCATGGCATGTATTTAGTGTGGACAAGTTGTTGGCAGCCTCACCAGTGTTATGGCATATCAGGTGTCTTCAAGATAATGAGGCCTTAGATTCACTGGGAAAATCTTGAGTCTGTTTTGCATTTCCACAAGGAACACAGGACCTCTCTCTGTCCTATATTTCATCTTAATTATTTTGCAGTTTTTAAGGCATTAAAGGCATTTGGTCAAGATATAAACTTCATATCATCACAGAAGAAAAATCTTTACTGAGTAGCAGAACAAATACATATTTTTATTGAAGGAACACTGCATTATAATATTATATGTGATTAAGGTGTGGATCATTGTGAATCAACGTCTGTATATAATACATTAAGTTAACCAACAACAGGCCACCTGTGACCTTCACTGGATTTGCCCATCCCCTCCCTTCTGATAACTTCTAATTTTGTCTTATAAAATAAAAGTCTATTTTTGTTTAACTTCTCTATATACCACATTAGAGTGAAATCATACAATGTTTGTCTTTTTCCTCCTGATTTGTCTCACTAAGCATAATTCCCTCTAGGTCCATCCATGCTGTTGCCAATGGCAAGATTTCATCTTTTTTAATGAGAAATTTTTGCGGTGTATGTAAACCACATCTTTTAAGGTACAGGCAGGAGTTAAGGTGAATAGGCAGTCAGGCAGGAAAAGAGAGGAGGATGAAGTATATCATTTATTCTATTTAGTTGTTCATCTTGGTGGTTTCAAGACCCGGGGACCTTGGGATGTATGTAGAATACACCCAGTGAACTAAACTGCTAGGCCACCGGGGCACACCACCTCATCTTTATTCACTCATGTGTCGAGCATTTAGGTTGTTTATAGCTCTTAGCTATTGTAAATAAGGCTGCAGCCAATATGAGGGAGGGGTGCATATATCTCTGTAACAATTTTTGGTAGATAAATATTTCTATTTTTTCTTTCTCTTATTTGATTTATTTATATTTAGAGAGGAAATACAATGAATTTTGAAATAATTTAGGATTCTCACATTTTAATACATATTCAAATTGATCCCAAAGTATTTGTTTTATAAAGTTAGCCTCATGTTCTATTACCAACATAAAAATCTTTGAATTGTTGCTGAGGGTTAAGCAGTGAAATATTCTGCAATTCAATACAATTTTGCTTATTGTGTTTGGAATTACCTAACAACAAAAGACTTTTCAGAATATAATTTTTTAGGCATTCCACTTAAAAGCAATCTTAAAGTGTGAAGTTCAAAAAATTTACCTTATGCTAATACTCCATGTTTTATTTAAATATGTAATGTGCAAACTTATGTATAATTTTATAAAAGTGTGAGCAGAATTTTCTTAAATACACGTAATAGGAAACTCTTGTGCTACAGATTATTGATATGGTATCTGCATGGTATTGGAATTATAAACATTTTTAATAGTTTTGCTTTACTCATCTGTATTTTCTAAATTTTCTACATTAATTATGCAAGCTGTGATATGCTACCTTTTTCACTTTAAGTCTAGATAGAGTGGGCTTTAAAGAAACCTTCCAGATATATATATGAAGATATGTAGAGAGAGATATAGATCTATACATATATATATCCATGCAATTGGGAAATGCTGCAGACTTCACTTGGCAAGAGTTCATGGGCATGCTAGCATGGACTAGAGATAGAGTATGCAGAACGAAAGCTGGACTGGGTCTGCTTCAAGTCCAGTCCTTGGAGATAGCCCATGAAAGCAAGAGGATTCCAACAATGAGCTAGACAGAGTGAACCAACAGGGGAAACAGGAGCTGATAACCCAAGCAAAATAGACTCCTACCACACAACTACAAGTGGTCCACTCTTTCTTAGAATCGCAGTAATATTTGGATGCTAATAACAACAGCACTGACTAGCTGTGTTCTCTATGAATCTGCCTTGAAAGCCAGAATGAACACAGCAGCCATTCTCCATCCACCAGCCAGAGCTTTTCCTTTTTCCAAACTTCCTTTTATTCTTTGCTGTCACCTTCTTTTAAAATAAAAAAGTTGTAATCTAGTTGTTTGTGTAGTCTTTCAGTTGCTGAATTTAATGTACTTTTTTTTGTATTCTTAGAAATGTCTCATAGTTTCTCTCTGGGTACATATAAGGATACTCCAGTTCATTGCACCAATACTAAATGACATTAATCACTGAAGTGTCAAAATGTTAAATTGTACTTTAAAGGCCTGAGAGAGTTCATGCACTTTTTAAAGTTCCTGAAGTACTATGCAGGAGAAACTGAAGCAAACAAAAAGATCTGGCTAGCTAAATAATGTCAATAAGAAATACTTAGATAGTTTATTTGCATAATACCAAAATGCATTCAGTTTTAATAGCATAAACAACTTTTTTTTTCACTAGGGATTTATTTCAAGATTCAACTATCAATTTATATCACCTTAAATTTAATTCAGATGCATTCAAAAACTTTACAAAGTACACTAATAAAGTGGGTATTTTGCCAACAAATTGTGTGCTTTGTTAGACTATCAATTTTGTACATTTTATAATAAGCACATTCCTGTTGGTAAATGGAATGCATCTGATCCATAATAAATCTGATTGAGAGACAATGGACTTTAGCCAACTCAGCTCTGCTTCAAGGAAAAGGACAATAAATACGGGCAACAACATTTATGAGAATCTAATTTTATCATGCTCTACCTCATAAGAAGAGAATCTAGTTGGCATTAAGGATATTGTACTTTGAGAATGTCTCAAAACCAGATATGAAGTCTCTTCTGGATTATATCCCTAGTGATTATTCCTCAAATGAATGTTTTATTTAAAAGTTCATTAAGACTCAAAGAAAACTTGGGAGCAGAAAAAAACTTTTTTTTTAAAAAAGAGAAAACCTCTGAGAGCATAAAGGTTGTCATATTTTTCTAAAGTAATCTGGGAACTAGACTACTAGATATTAACTACATAATAACTAGATAATAATTAGTTTTCTTTGATAAAACATTGACTGGAATGTTTTTATTAGAAAATACTATTGAACTGTTCCAGTCTCAGTCCAGCTGAGGAGTCCAGATTTGATAGCAGTGGAAAGAAAGCACTTGCTCTTTTTTGTTACCTCCATGTTAAAACATAGACAACTATCAATAACAGGATAATTTCTTGAAGCTAGTCATTTCATACATCTCCTTTTGGAAATAAGTAGTTAATATCCATAAGCATATAAATACTTAGCTGATGGCTTTTCACTAAAATTTTAAATAATCTCCAAGAAGAACAAATGTTTGAGCACATGATGAAGAGTGAATATTTACGAACGCTTTCGTCATACTACAGCCTGGAATCAGAAGACAGCTTCTCAGGGAATTACTGTGTATGCTACTAGTACTGACTGGAGTCGGTCACAACCGTCTCTAGTGAAGGCTTTAATACAACACACGCAAAAGCCCAGGAGCAGGAAGGAAAAAATATAAACCCAGCATTGCAAAAAAATAAAAATAAATATTAATAATCCCAGTATTCCACAAACTATCCTGAATATTGTATTCAAACACTGAACAATGAGGCACAGTCAAAAAAGCACCAATTTGCACCAGTTGTGAAGAAAGCTGGTTTCAGTTGGCAAAAAATTAGTAAGTGCAGTATTTTTTTTAAAGAAAGGCAGTCTCACACATTTTTAGCACGTTTAGCAGCAGTTTTAGGAATATGCTAATGAAAGGTTTCTTAGTTCTTTAGCATACCTACTTGAATAAGTGAATAAAAATATGTTTTAATTAGCACAGCAACCGTTTATTCAGTCCTCTGGTACTAGACCATGAATGTATTTTGAACTGGCTGATTTAAAATAAGTTTATAGGTTGTTCTTTCTAGAACCATGCTTATTCTGTTTGCTCCATGAGCTTTGCCTAGTCTTCTATTCAAGTGATCACAATATCAGAACTGATAGTTTCTGAAAGAACAAAATCTTGTACTACAGTTATGTTTCATAACTTTCACAAAACTAAACAAGAAAATAGACAAGAAGTTGTACTTGAAACTTTCATACCCCTGTTGCATGTAGAAAGTTCATCACAATACATTTATGTGTTTCCAGACCTTTTATCCCAGTGGTATGTCATGATAATGAATGTGTATTTCTCATAAAGGAGGATTTTCTATCATTGTTGCAAATAACCACCATATCTTGCAACAACGACAGATCAAAAATGTCATCTAGAGTGTCTTTTCTTGAGAAGAATTGTCAAGACTGGATTTTTCACATCACTTCTTGCAAACCACAGTTTGATATAGTTTTAATGTACCTCAATTCCATATACATTTTTTATGTTATTGGCTCTCAAATCTTATTTCCACTTTGATTATTCCCCAGAAATTTAGGTCAATATATTCAAATTTATTTACATCTCTGTTTGAATATCTAGAAGGAATTTCAAACTTAGAAATGAAATCTTGAATTTTCTCTCCAGAATTGTTCTTTTGCTCACCTTGTCCACCCAGTTGCTTAGGACAAAAATATAACATTCTTGAACCTTTACTTTCCTTCACCCATATATTTAATCCACTAACCAGTTCTCTCACCTCTCCTTCAAATCACATTCCAAATTCACTCACTCTTCTTTGTCTCTGTTATCACCATCCCATCCAAGTCACCATGATATTTTTCACTTGAACTACTCTTAACTAATTTCCTTGCATCCATTCTTGTTTTCCAAACCATTTTCAACAAAACAGCCGAAATTGTGTGTATATATATACACATATATGTGTGCATGTATACATGCGTAATGTGTATATATACACATATATACATATGTGTGTGTATATAAAGTTGTCTTCTGATTCCAGGCTGAAGAATAGCAAAGATTTTGTAAATATTCGCCCTTTGTCATATGTTCAAACATTTGCTTCTCTTGGAGCTTATTTAAAATGTTAGTGAAAAAAACATGTGAATTATATTATGTCACTCTCCTCCTTCAGATTTCTAGTGACTTCAGACAACATTTAAAATCCCAACCCTTTGGGTTGGTTTACTAACTTCTGTATGATCTACCCCCCTCATATAACCCCAGTTTTATCTGGTACCTTACAAAAATTAATTTTCTTACAATTCTGGAGGCTAGAAGTTCAAAGACCCAGATGTCAGCAGAAATGGTCTCTCCTGTGACTTCTTCCCTTGGCTTATACATGGTTTCCACCTTCCAGTGTCTTCATATCATCTTCTCTCTGTATCCTTCTGTATCTGAATCTTCTAAGAACAACAGTCCTATCAGATTAAGGCTCAGCCTAGTACTCTCATTTTGCCTTAAATACCTCTTTAATTATCCTGTCTCTAAATGCAGTTATGTTCTGAAGTCTTGGGAGTTAAGGCTTCAACTTAGAATTTTGAGAGGGAACAATTCAAACCATAACTCTCCCTCTATTTTTGACCCCTTGCTAGCTATCTTTCTGTTCCTTGTTTCTACCTTAGGACCTTTGCTTTTCCTCTTATTAGAACATTCATCTTCTTGATAACAACCAGTTGGTCCTTGCAACCATTCAGGTCTCAGCACAAATGTCACATTTTTAGAAAAGCTGTTTCTGACCTTCCCATCTATAATAACCAGCCATTCATTTTTGTATCACACCCTCTGAATTAATTCTCTGCGTAGTGCCTGCCACCATTTTTGTTTTTGTTTATTGTCTATTCTCCATATTTCCACTGGAATATACACAGTGATAGTCTATCTTCACTGAGTCTTTCCAGGATCTATAGCAGTGCCAATTATATTGTAAATGCTGAATAGACATTTGTTGAGTGACTAAGTAACTGAATGAAATAGTTGGAGAAAGTAGAGTTGCAGTTAGTGATTATTGCAATGAATAGATCAAGGGTAGTTTTTTCACTTGGAGGTCTATAAATAAAGATGAGTCTGCCGACCTTGAAATGCTCTCGGAAATGTCTAGAAGAAGTCACCCTTCCCAGTAACTACATCTTGGCTAAACAATATGGATATTTTTGCCTTATGCATAAATTTGTTCTAACACTTGAAATTATGTCTGACTTGCAAAATCATTCAACTCTTCAGCAAAGGAGTTTTGACCTGCTCTGTTTCTGACCTGAACTGGTTCACCCCTCCTTAGACAACCTGGTGACCCTCCTGCTCCTGGAAGTTCACCGTATTGATGCTGAACTTAGACACCCTACCAGCATAGAGAGCTTCATCTCAGAACTTCTAAGCTCAAGAGATCCTCCAACCTCAGACACTATAGGAGTATGCCACCGTACCCTCAACAGTTCATTTTCTAAACATATGGAGTCTACCGTGGCCAGGTGTTTTGTTAGTGAAATGCCCTGGGAGACATGGTGCACACAGAAAGCATAGCTAACCCAGCCAGGGCTGCCTTCAGTGTGAAAACAGGGTTATATTGTAAGATTTCCAGCACTGCTTACTGCCTACAATGTATTAATTATGTACTAAAGAGACAAAATATTTCTCATATTTTAAGCCTGCCTTTATAAATGGCAGAATGCAACCACTCTAAATTCATAAAAAAAAAAATATGGGCACTTCAAGCTCTCTCTCTGGTGTTTATTTTATATGGCATGAATAGCAAAATTTTATGCTTCTGGACTTTGGGTAAAATGAGTTTAAAATTTTAGGAACTTGTCAGTTCCCTTGTTTTTAGCATATTGATTTTATAGGCTCTTTGCAGCTGACACTTATTTTCATTTGGTATTTGTTGATAAATTTTTATTTGTTCTCTACAGACAGATTGTCAGCTGCTCTTAGACACTCAATCCATGAATTGTGTCATTATTGTCAACAAGTAAATGGACTATTTGAATTAGTTATATGTTGAAAACAACCAGACCAGCAGAGATCCTGGCTTGATTTTCATTGAAAAAGCTAATTGTTGCTTCCAACTTTGATTGGGAAACTGTCTTCCTGTGACATCTTTATGGAGGGTGCTTTGACCATATGGAACTTTGTTGTGTCTTCCCCAGATAATGAGAGATTTTCCCAGTTTTCTTCAGAAAGAAAAATGTTTTTATTTCTTCTGTGCACTCTGACCAGTTGGTTTTCCTCATGTATTTCCTTCTACCCTTTCCTCCAGATCTGAGCACTGGTTCAGAGATGAGACTCATGGAATGTTAACTTTTTATTCTGACATAGGTCACTATGTTGTGCTTTATCTGCAGAACTGAGACAGTAAAATACTTCCTGTGGGTGCTTGTGACTTTATTTATGATTATTTATAGTCTTCTGCTTTCTATAAACTAGATAGTCATAAATGGCATTTGACCCACATTCTTCTTAGTCAAAATACCAGGAATTACCAGTTAAAATCACATCATACAAACTGTGGAATTGGTTGAATGGCAAGTCATGGTGTAGTCCTAGAGAAAACTCCTCTATTAATAGTTTGTTTCTACATCTGAATTAGTGATTTTCAGTAATGTGATCCATTGTTATAGACACCTTAGATACTGCTTGTCAGTTTTTTTTTATAAAAATAAATGAGTTGCGTTTGGCTTCAGCTAACAAAAAAAAAAATCAATTCTAATTGCTTAAATAAATGAAAATATTCATGTATCAAGAATTCTAGGGTTGATCAATTCATCAGCCTAACAATACCATGAAGAACCCAGGTTCTCACCACCTCTTTGCCCTGCCTTCCTTACTGATGGCTGTGTTCTCAAATCAGTGCCAGTTTCAGGTACCATATCCAGACAGGACAATGTCCAAAATAAGAAAAGAGATTATGTTTCTCTTTATGACTCCTGGAACCTCACAACAAATTTCCCCTCAGTGGTCAAAATTAGATCATTTGTACCAGTCCCTGGAAAGAGGTATAGAACTGCTATGACTGATATAGAATAGGAGGCAGCTGAAGGGATATGGTAATGATTAAATGATATATGTAAAATCATTTACCACAGTGCTTGACACTTAAAAGAGAGCTTCGCAAATCTGTGACTTCAGAACAACAAGAATAGACACTCCTTGGTGGCCTAGTGGATAAGGCCACACAATGTAGTTCACATACATCCTAAGGACTCAAGTTTGAGACCCAGGACTAGGGGAACAGCCCAGATGAAAAACTAAATAAAGGGCTTTTTCCTCTTCTCTCTTCCAGCCTGCCTGCCTACTTGCCTTCATTCCTGCCTGCATCTTTCCTTAAAAGATTTTTTTTTTAATTATAAAAAGAACCAGAATTGTGAGTAGTTAAGAGATCTCAGTAATACTGGGTCTATGTTAAGGATGTGGAAAGAGATGAAAAGGGTCATTTGCATATAGCACATACCTGGAAACCCCATCAATAGTGCCAGGTTGTTGGACCAAGGCTCATATCCTCATAGAGAACACAGAAATGAGCACTACTCATAGGAAGAGACTTGATTAAGTTTCTAGAACAGAGCTACAGAGAAAAGAATCAAAATAGTGGTCAGATATATTATCTAAAATAGGGCAAAGCATGAAGCATGACAACATTGAGATCCACAGCATTATCTTATTAGATCATCCTTTCTCAGGTCACAATTGATCTTGAGAACTGGATAGGGCTAAACTCAAAGTTGATTCAATCTGCTATACCATATTTGGGTATGAGAAAGTATGTAGAGGCTAAAAGTTAAGCCAAGACCTGACATCTGTCTTCTCATAGGAAAGCATCATGGCACTCTCCAGAGTATAATTAACTACACCTTGTTTTCTAGAAACAGTTTGTCCCACCAGAGCAAAACCTTTCTATTCACCTTTCAAGATCCCCACCCTTCTAGGATCTTTTCATCCATTTTTGAGTTTGCTCTGTCTTCCCCCAATCCATATACCCAAACTCTTGCTTCTCATTAAATTGCTTAAAAAAAAAACAGAGTACTTTAATAATGAATAACCATCTGGGATGTTTTCAGTAAACATCCCAGGGAAGGAAAAAAATGCAGTTAGAGTCACATTTATGAATACCAAAAATTATTTTGAGATTACAAGTCATGGGAATGATCTCATTTTTAAGCTCTGCCCCCTCACTTCACAAGTATATGGAAGCCAAGATGCTAAATATCCTGATTAATTTTTAGAACTTTTACTAGAAATAAATTTAGAAATCTAAGAAGTCAATGGGAAAAATGAAATAGATTTTAAATAGTCTGTGAGAAATGTTTCAAGAAATCTTACTCATCTAACAGTTATTATTATAAAAGTTCAGTAAGAGGAAAATTAACTAGATGGTTATAAAACTTTCATACATGTTGACATCATATGAATATCAAATTCTAGTAAATTAGAATTCCCAGAAAAATCACATGATTAATGACATTTACTTGACTCTGATAACTTTGGGAAAAATGTATTATATTAAATAATTTCTAATTCTATTAACCATTTTCCCAATATAGTAAGTCGTTCATTAATTTTTCATACTAAGTTGAACTATTTACAATCTGAGGGTGATACTGAAACTCCTTTTCTTTCTAAAAAAAATTCAAGATGACCTGCCAGCAGGAATAACTGCTTTTAACATTTTGATTTCTTAGCTTAAATATTGTTTCTTCAAAGTGATCTGCTATGCGCCCTTGAATCATGTGCTCCGTAATTCTCAAAACACATTGTTCTTTTCTTTCATAGCCCTTATCATAATGTATAACTATATGTTGATTTGTATAACTTTTTGTATAATTTTGTATAACTATATGTTGACCTTTAAGTGTGTCACTCTAAGAGCACTGTAAAGCAGACCTGTTTTTTATGGCCAATGACCGCTGTCAAACCTGATGTCTAACTCACAACAGACATTCAATAGTTACTAAATGAATGAAAATCAGAATAAGATTGAGTCAACTCAAGGTACTTTTTTCCTTTTATGACTTATATACACATACATATATATGTATATATGTATATATACTTTCGTAAAATTAATTTCTATGAGTATGTATTATTTTTAAAAGTATTGCAGCTTGGTTTCTGCATTTCTAAATATTGTACAGCATTCAGTAAAAATGGATTAAGGAAACTGTTGAATCTCAAACTCATTTAAAATATTGTTTTCTTGGGAAATTGCTCAGAAACATCATAAGAATTAATGCACCATATTCTGAACAAACAACTTGGAAATGAACACTTAGTTCAACATTTTTGCTTCTGACCTAAGGTCTTTGCATACATACATACATATATATATATATATTATACACATACATATATATGTGTGTGCATATGTATGTAAGTATATATATAATAGAAAATCTATTTAAATTTGAGACTTTCTGTATTAGTTTTCTATTGCTCTGTAACAGATGACCATAAGTATAACAACTGAAAACACCGTTATCTCACCATTTTTGGAAAATTGAATATGGCCTATATGATTGCGGGCTGGGGTGTGATCCCTGGAGTTCAGGGCCCCTTCCAAAGTCACTCAGGTTGTTGGCAGAATTCAGTTCCTGGTGGTTGTAAGACAAAGTCCCTTTTTTTTGCTGGTGCCAATTGGGAATTACTCTCAGTTCCCAGAGGTCACCTTCATAGAGAGCTCCCAACATGGTCCTTTGCTTTGTCACAAACGGTAGTAGACCATCTCCCCAGCCTCCTGTATCTCAGACCTTTAAACCTTCTTGTTTAAGACCTCACCTAAGATTGGTACACCTGGAATGGATTGCCCTCTTGACTAACTCAAGTTAACTGATTAGAGGCCTAATTACAACTGAAAAAATTATCTTTACCTGTGCCATGAAAGGCGATCTAATCATCGGAGTGCTAGCCGATAGCTTCACTGGTGCTTCTGACAGTCAAAAGGAGAGAACTGTACTTTGGCAAGTATATCATGAGGTGACAGTTTGAGGTACCATCTTAGATTCTGCCTACTGTGCTTCCCAGTGTGGTAGAAACCCTTTTACCCAGATCAGTTGAGTTGGTTTGGTTTTATTGGGTCTTGATTTGGAATGTGTCTATATGGCCATAATTGCACTGTAATTAAAATACGTTGTTGACCGTTTAAAAAGTTTTTCACAAAAACTTCTACTAGTCTATTCTAGAGATTGGAAACAGTCTCAAATTCAATAGCTGTAGTTTGTGTATGCTTGGAAAAATAAACTTTGGTATCTTTAGAAACCAAACCTAAATTCACATTGTTGCTGTTTGTATCCTTCTTCCCTACGTTCTCCCAGTATGCCTGGATCCACATTTTTGCTCAAACAAATCAGTTAAAGTGAACATAATCTATTTTTAAGAGTATAATAGATCCTTGAAGTCATTCTAGCATTTATTTTCATTTAATTGCATAACAGATATCTAAATTTTTTTTGTTAGTGGCAAATTATATAAGAAAAAGGAGCACAAACTTTAAAATAAAGCTTTGTAACTTCAAATCTCACCTCTGCTTCTCTAAGACCTTGGGCAAATCACCAACTCTACCTCTGCTTCCTCATCTGTAAAACAGAAATGATACTTGTACTTGTTTTAGTGAATTGTGAGGGGTAGGTAAGTTAAATATACATTCTTGGCAGTGTGTTTTGCACATTAGAAAACTGTATAAATGTTTGCTATTATCTTTGCTAACTAAATTCTTCCTAAGAGCTTTGTCCTAAAATTAGAATATGAAAGACGATTCCAATGTTTCTATGGAGGATTGTTTTAAGACTGAATCATTTCCTATGTTAAACCTCTATTTTAGCCTTTTTTTTTCCTTTTGGTAGTTTTGGTTTAACTTCAGTGATTTAAGCATCATTTTTGGAAAAGTTAAGGAATAAACCACTGAACAAAGTTCCACATCCCCAAAGTTGAAGGGTGGTAAGAATACGCAGACCTTTCTTGGTGATCCTTCTTTATGTTGTTTATACATTCTGTTCATACTACTTATCATTTTAATCACAGTGCACTTAGCATGCTAAGGCTCATATGCAGAAGTGACTTCTATCCCTGATATAATGAGACTGTGGAGTCCACAGTCATCTTAGCATAGGAACTTACAAAACACAGTGGATTCCAATGTGCAGAGTTGGAAAACTGATGGTGTGATCTCCAGTTCTTATGTGGGCTGTGCCTGATGATGAGACCTCAGCAGGATCTTAATCACACAATGCGGTGAATAGGAACATGAATAGAACATAGAGTTGGTCTCAAGAGGTTTGATTCAGCAAGTCAGTCAGCCTGTTAGCTTCAGTTACTCAGGTAAAACGGGCATACTAATACCTACCCTTTCTAATTCTTAGAATTTATTGTGAGCATCACAATCAATATTCCATTTTATCATCAGTACATATTCACCAGGTTTACATGCCCCATGAGACTGTTAACTTCCCAGGAGCAAGGTCTGTAGGGGGCTTGCTTTTATATCTTTGTAGCCTGGTTTTTAAAAATGTTACATCTACTGTTTGTTGAAGTGAAATGTTGATCAAATGAGAAAATGTATGCAAAAAAAAAAAAAAAAAAAAGAGGATATGGACATTAAATATTTTAAAAGCAGCCAAATGTGCTGGTCTAAGTAGCCGCAGTGACCAAAAATGGGCTGATTAACAAAGAATATTCAGGCAGCATAAACAAACGAAATGTGGCCTGTTGAGTGCGACCAGGGACAAGCACAATCTAATTCTGGTACATCAGCAAGTTCCAAGCCAGCTGTGCCTTGATGAAGAGACATCAGCTCCTTGAGTGGTTTCCAAGGAATTATCTGCATGTCACACTTAACATAAAAAGGCAAAACAAAATCTGACAAGTTGAGAAAATGGAACTATCTCACTACCACAAAGCTGTGTTGCTGTCATTCAACTCTTTAGAGCTAGGTAAGAGTATAGACAGGATGACAATATAATTTTAAAGTTTTATAATATGAGTTATAAAGGGACTTGGAACATTTAAATGGGCCTTGAAAACGTAGTGGGACTGGTGATGCCACAGAACTGTGGTGACTGAGGCGTGCAGGCTGCAGTCAGGCCGAGCCGAGGGCCTCATCTGGAGTTATGACAGCAGGCATCCCATTGAGCAGAAGAAGCTAAAGGAAAGCTCTTGACAAGCAGAGGTGGGTCCTGGTTCTTATGGGAGTCACAACACAGAACTGCCATCAGGTCTCTTGAGCATGTTCATAACATGCAGAGTGAAGATGTAAGACTTTCAATGTGCCTCTGTTGAAAATATGCAGCAAAAGTCAACTTTGGACAGGGACAGCTGGAAAATATTGAACTATTAAATGAATTGCACAACCATGCTGGTACAAGCTCTTGTGACTGTAGCTTCCCAATAGAAATATGTAAGTTTTTTGCTTGATTTCTTTATATATTTTAGGTTTGGGGAATATTTTGGAAGAAGAAAAGGAGAGTTGGAATCTAAGAATGTTTTACTTAATGTTGAAGATTATGTTTTTATCTTTTGTCTTTTTGAAATGTTTCCAAAAACCAAGCACTGAGTTAATTAAGGCTAAAAAAAGCCAACAGCTACTGATTTGGGGCACAATGTGAATGTGCCAGACACTAAACTAGGTTCTTTATGCATAGTAGAATATTTATTTGCTATCTACATAATCCCTATTAGGGAAAAAACATTATTCCATTTGTAGATTAGAAAACTGAGGCTGAGAGAAGTTAAGTCATCCATATCACCTTGCTAATGTGATAGTCTGTATTCAAATCCTTTTTCCTTTCACCAGAAAAATCCAAAGGAGTTTAATGAGAAAACAGGATGATGATGATGATGTAAACATAATAGGACCAATAACAGAGACAGAAAGGAGAGCCATTAAAGAATGTAAGAAGAAAGTAGAAAAGAAAAAGAGACTGCCATTGAGAAAGAGAGGGGATGCTTTAATCTGATTGGATCCTTTAGAGTGGTAATGTCTTCAATAACCATTCTCAATCTCAACGGACACTTTTGAGTTCCATGGGGCATCTTACCACACAGGTCCACTTCCACTCTAGATAGTATCTCCAGAGAGCTATTTCAAAGCAGAAATTCCACCAAAAAAAAAATGCCATTATTACTCTGACAGTTTTCAGGAGCTGAAAGGAAATCAAATTGGAATTATTTAAATTTAAATGTGTCCTTAATGTACGTGCTCTAATTTTACATTGACTTTGCAGGAAAAACTGTCATTTTAATTCACTGGAAAGCAGATGGTATTGGTCCTGGGGGTGGTAAAACACAAGAAACTTGTCCAAATGTAAGAAAAAGAAACAGCTTTTCTCTTATGGGTCAGGTTCATAGTACAAGTCTTCATAGGCCGAACATATGTCCTCTTTTAAATGGGATAGTACTGTTTGTTTTTGTATTTTCCAACTGTTAATTTTATCCCATTTTTAATAAACAAGGGCCGTCTGTAATGTGGGGTAAATAGGATATTTGAATTGCCCTGAGCCCAGTCTGTTGAGGAGGACCAAAAGCCCTATCCCACTTTTGTTTTCAAGAAATATGGTCAACATAAGTGTTTGTCACTGGATAAATACTAACTGGTATTCATTAAAATAATAGAGGTATGTCTACTCTTTATTAAGCAATTACTATATCCTGAGTGGTTTGCATGTATTTAATGATCAAGAGGAGCATAGGAAGTTGGTGCTATTATGACTAAACACCCATTTTAAAGATGAGAAAACTGAGACTCAAAGTTAATCTATGGTCACTATGTTAATAAGGAGCAAAGCTGGAATTTAAATTTAGGTCTTTGGTCATAAAACTGCATTATACAGACATTCTGAGTCAAGTGACTGTGAATGTGTGAACCCCAACACCTCCACTTTTTTTTTTAAAGGAAAGGTGCTGGCAGTAATGAAGGCAAGTAGACAAACAGGCAGGAAGAGACAGGAGGAAGGAGAATTTTATTTATTTCATTTAGTTCATCTTAGTTGTTCCCCACCACCTGTGAATTTGGGTCTTTGACATGTTTGTGGACTGTATCAGCCAAAGGCGGCAGACTTACCCCTAGACCACCAGCATACATCACATTTTTAGCATTAGTTCTCCAGAAAGATAAAAGAAAGGGAGGGAAGGAAGAAGAAAAGGGCAAGGTAATTACCTTGAAACTAATACCAGCTCTCAAGGAGAAGAACACAGACTGAATGTTTGAAAGCTGCCAAGGAGGTCTGAATCCATTCTGGTCAGAGAGTGAATCAGTAGCAAAAGGTAGGAGATAAAAAGATGTGACAAAAAGAAATGAGTATAAATTTTAAAAAGTGAAGATGCATTAGAGTGAAAACTGAAGGAAGGAAGGTCTAGTAAATTTTTGGAATAGAAATATGAAAATTATGTAGTTACATTTTAAATTAAGGTTTTCTTCTAGTTTACCCTTTTTATTTCTAATTTCATGGGCTGAAGTGGCCTATGCAATTCAGTCTTTAGAACTGAGAGTGTTTGTTCTGACAGTTTCTCTCCGCCCTGAGTAATGCTATGTTCCACTCTGCAAGGTTAGTGTCTCAGTGAAAGGCGGTGTGTTGTTGGCTCTTTTTTTTTTCCTCTCTTTTGCAAGTTAATTGAATCAACATTAGGCATGACTCTGTAACCACAGGATGGGCAGTTTCTTGAATGCTCATGGTTTGGCTCTTTTCTTGAAAAAAATCCCCATTTCTATAGTTACACTTAGTGTTCTCACTGCCCGAAGACCTGGCTTCCTAGGGGTTTGCAGCCCAGTTTGTTTCATGGAACCCCTGAGCCAAGAGCATGGTTTCTCAATGGGCAGAATCTGAATGCAACCTTTTGTTTCTTCTGGCGTTTCTATTGATGATTCAATGTGTATGGTCCATCAGTTCTCAAAACTGTGTACTTGCTATTTAATTTTTTTTTCAAATTGGTCCATGCATTTAATTCCAAAAGTAACATACTACCATCAACATTTGTGGTGTAAGCCTGTCCTGATGACTAGATAGACAGAACTGAAAATGCTTTTTAAAGTACAACCTTTATACAAAAGTCAGAATTTGCGTGCATGTCAATGCAGCTGCTTTAGCTGTTAAGGAACCACAAGCATTTTATTCCCTAAAACTTTAAATTTTGAAAGACATCAAACTTTTAAAGAAGCACACTATTTCTAAAACTGGTATATATTAGCCTCCCTATTTCTGTTCTCTTTAGAATTTTCTCTCTTTAGAAGTTTTCTTTAAACTTCTAAGAATTAAGTAAAGTTCCTGGATTAAAATAGTACATATAAACTTTTCAGACCGAAATCCATGTTATTGCTGCATTCCTAGTCATCTGTGAAATGTTAAATTATGCTAGAAACAGTAGTATTTGTAGTAGAAACAAAAGGTAACAGTAGCTGGGTTCTTTAAGGACACTGAATTTTCCATGGACTCAGATGTAGGAGGAAACAGTTGTGTGTTTTTCTGAGATTGTTGTAACCCAGCAAGTCATAGCGAATGTTGTTTTGCTTCCTTTTTATGCTATAGTGACAATTCTATTTCCTGTTACATAGGAAGTCTATTCTCATGTTAAAATATGTCACTAGATGTATTTATTAGAACATTATGACCATTTTGTCCATGGAAATAACTTTTTATTGTCCTGAGTCACTCCGGTTTGTGGAATTTTACATGCGTTCCAGGACAAGGATGGGACAATATATTTATTTTATTTTTTATCATCTTTAAAGTTTTTTGGCTGTATGAAAAAGTATTACCAAATTTTTATTACTTTAAAAGTTACCCTGCTGTATTTATGTCTCCTGAACTCTTCACTGACAACTATGTTTACTGAGCATGCTGTATTTTGGCAGACTACCTTCTCTTCCTGGTGTCATGTCATCTCTTATTTTTCCCTTAGTCCTTATTCAGGTCTTCTCATGGATGTCTCTACTGTGTTAAATTCTATACAGACCTTCAGAAATATTTTAACAGTATTATTGGACTGCTGAAAGAACTTGAATAAATTGTGATTTCAAAAGGCATTTGTTATACCTTAAGTTTTTTTTCTTGTATTAAAGTAAATCTCACTAGAAGTGTTTTCTAATTCATTTGAACTATCGCTGTGCATTAACCTATATGCCCTGAAATAGTAGAAAATTTCTGAAATTCACTTTCAAGTGTTCTTTGGTTTGATGGTAATTGTTGTATTTGCTAATCACCTGTATTTAAAAAAGAAGTAGCCATATTAACTGCTTGACTATAAACTTAGATAACAATTCAGATTTACAGATAAACCTTGGATGTTCTGACATCTCATAATATATTTGAATAGAAAACAATATCCTGTGAGCTGTGCTTTCAAGTTACTGGTTACTGTCACTGATATTCCTTCCACATATTACTGTGGGTATGCTATTCTAACTGACTGACAGATTAAAGGTTTAAAATTTGTCTTGCACTTTCTGGCAAGGGTGGGAGGATTTGGTGTTCTGTCTCACACCTTTCTTGACTCATGTTCCCTACTAGTCAGTTTTCCAACAGAAAAGGTGGCTGTAATATTGACTGAGCTTAGACAAGAAGAGGAGAAAATGGGAATTTTCTAATAGATAAAATCTTCTCTTGAAAATGGTCATAGCTGGATCAAATTATACTGTGTACATATGTACTATGTACATAGTATGTACTATGTTCATATATTCATAGGGGTGTTTGTGTGTACATGTGTGTACATAGCATGTTCAGTGTTCAGAAGTTTAGATGACTGGTATTCTTGTTAGGAAATGGTAGGATATTAATCTGAATCCTTTTATTTGCAACAGGTTGACATGATGAAAGAAGCATTAGAAAAACTTCAGCTCAATATAGTGGAGATGAAAGATGAAAATGCAACCTTAGATGGTGGAGATGTCTTATTCACAGGTATTGTTGTATTTACTTTTTACTATCCAAAAATAAATACCTTGTTTATATATTTGCTAAATTATAATTTTTTAACTACCAAAGTAAAATGCTAAGTTTAGTGCGGAGAATTTGGAAAATACAGAAAAGCATAAAAGAGGAAAAAAAGATGAGAAAAAAAAACAAGATGGCCTTCCATTCAAAGATAATCTCTTTAATGTGTGGATGTATGTCATTTTAGCATATGAGTGTGCTTATATAGTTTTTATAAGAATGTCACAAGTATTGAATGTGGTGTCCTGAGATGAATTTCTACATGGGTGTATATAAAAACATCCCCACTCTAATAAGCAATTCTTGCACACCACCCACAGGGTATCCAAGATTCAACTTAACTCAGCTCAATCCTGACACTACCAAGAGATGTTCCACAACTTAGTTTCCCAAAAACTACCCACTACTTTAGAAGACAGTCACAAAACTAGGCAGTTACTGTTTCTGACTGACTATGTAAATCAGAGATTCCCAGGACCTAATCCTCAAGTTTGATGACTATGTTAGGGTACCTCACAGAATTCAGGAAACCTGGAAACCCATCTGCTCACTAAATCACCAATGTATTACAAGGGATAATATTTAGGAACAGCCAGCTGGAAGAGATGCATGAGGCAAGGTATGGGGAAAGGTATGGAGTGTCCATTCCTCCCCAGACATGTCATTCTTCCCACATCCCCATATGTTCACCAACTTAGAAGCTGGGAGCCCCCTTTTCGGGTTTTTATGAAGACTCCATTACATCGGCATGATTAACTCAACAACCATTGACAACTGAGCTCGGTTTCCAGGCTGTCTCCCCTCCCTTGATATCTGGAGTGGGACTGGCAGGTCCGACCATCTAATTGCATGACAGTTCTCCTGGTAACCAGCCCCTTTCTGAGGTGTATTTCAAAATCTACCACATTAACATTACAAGGGACACCTTTACCACTCTCAACAATTAGGAAATCCCAAGGATTTTGGAATTGTGGATGAAGATCAAATATGTAAGAGAAATATCAAATGTATTTTTTGTTATTTGGATGGCCAAACTATGTATTTCTTAAGAATCACAATATCATAAGTATATGCATATAATTTTGTAGGCTGTATCTTCTACAATGTATGTTATAGCTGGTCTATATTTAAGAGATCATTCAAGATATATCATTTACAAATAATTTTCTTCTCAGATGGTAAGATTAATTTAAATAATTTTCATTGCAAATTGACTTGGCTTATTGCCTGATGAATTATAGTAGAAGTCAACAAAATATAAACAGCTAGTTCATTAATCTAACAGGAATCAGTTTTTACAGTGAATATAATACAGCTACTAAAGAAATAGTAATGTAAGCATTTAACCTATCCAACTCTATATGGTCACCTTATTATTGTTTTGTAGAATCTTGCTAAAATCTAGACAGGCCAGACCATAACAATTTTTAATTTATAATGAGAGTTTATTTTCCCCTAAATGTCAGAGAATAAATATATATTTCACAGATGTAACCCTAACAACAGAGACTGGTTCCCAGGGCTTTGAGAAGGTAAGCCCCCAGTGATCAGCTGAAAGTATGAAGTTTCTTAGAAGTGTAATACTTTAACAGATGTGAATTTTATATTGAATTCTGTATATAGACAGAAATATAGCCATCTTTGTTTTTATATAAGATAATGTTTTCTTTTACTTGCATTTTGATACGATGAACATTCCTGCAGGAGGGTTATCCTGTTACATTTGAATGGTTCCTTGTTTTGTGTCACATATCCATGGGGGAGGCCACTGTGCTGCTGAGCTCTGGGGGTTCCCAGTCTTAACACATGTTGTATGAATAGCATCCCTTGGAGCTGTCCATTGCACAATGTGTCCTATCACTGTACTGGCAAAGGTCTTGTCTCTGTGGGGGTGGTATTCCTGTCCAATGAGCCAGAAGAACTCAGAACAAGGAGTTAAGGAGGCCTAGGCTGCATTCTCAGGTCTGGTTTTTCCAAGCAGAATCAGGCTTTTTTTGAATCTGCCTTATAAGTTCCCCTTAGAATATTCTTTGTGTCTCCCTTTGATGGCACTTTCATTCTTTTTGGCAGCACAGAACAACTGCCTGTTTCTCTTAGAAAGTAGTCTTTTGTGAAAAGGCTGGAAATGTAAATCACACTTCCTCACAATAAAAATCTTTCTTACTAGAACATGACCATAAAATCAATAACTTATTGTAAGGAGGTACTGATAATTGTTGAAGCATATAGTTTAAAGCAAGCTATACTCATCGTCATTTAGTTGACATCTGAATACACTTCAAACTCCCTGTTATGTACAACTTTAACTAGGAACCTCTTTCTTTAGAGAATGGTCTTCCCACATCCTCTCAAGTCTAATGTTTTGCTCTGGCTTCTAGTTAGGTATTAAGCATTGAGGCTAACCTTTGACAGAATCTATAAACTTTTAAAATATTCAGCACTTAAGTTGATGTCTGTCTTAAAGGTTGTTTCATTCAAAACTAAGGTGGAGTTGAGATATTAAGAACTTTATCTGCTTGACCCTTCGTTCTGACCTAACTTCTGGTCCTGCTTTTTATTTCTTACTTCTCTATTTTTTCTTTTTTTATTGTTGTAAATGAATATAAATATATACACACGTGTGTAGGTAGATAGATAGATCCTACATTTTTACATTTTGACCATTTAAATGCCATTAGAATCACACTATTATACAACCATGACAACTTAATTTTGTAAGTCGACTTGGGCAAGAAACAAAACCTGTAGTGCCATCCATGTGTTCTGTGTCCTCTTCCTTCTGTAATTCAGAGCTTTGTTAGTAATTGATCAGGAAATGGACAAAAGGAAAGTTCCTCTCCAATTCTAGTTCTTCTGGAAAATCTGTCAACAGAAAACGTCCCAATCCTACTTTTCTTAAATAGACATCAACTTACCTCTACTTTTATTTAATTATTCTAATAAAATATAGGGCATATTTAAAAAAGAGATTAAAATTATTGTGTGCAGTTTCAAGATAAATAACCGAATGAGCATCCAAGTTCACCACCTGGCTGGAGGAGAGAACTTTTGCAAGGATCACTGAAGTTCTGGTTCCAAACTCTCTCCTTCCAACCTGGGAATCGACTCCCCTTTCTGAACTTGTGTTAATCATTGCCTTGAGTTTCACCTTCATTTATATATTCCTAAATTATTGCTGTTGAGTTTTGCCTGTCTTACAACTTTTTGCATTTTACGTACTTTTTCTCCTTTTGATTGATTTAATGTAAATGTTATTCATCCAATACTGTGTGGTATTCAGTAGTGAGACTATACTACAATGTATTTATTCCTTTTACTGCTAATGTATATGTCTGTGTCTTCCAGTTTCTGTCTCTTGTGTTCAATACTGCTCTGTATGTGTCTCTGGGAGCAAGTATAACAGTTTCTCTAAATAAACACCTGGAAATGGAATTTCAGGTGATCAACTTTTAGTTTTTTTCTTCAATCAGATGATTATGTGGTTTTCTTCTTTAATCTATTTATGTGGTTAATTATATTAATTGAGTTTTTGATATTTGACCAGCCTTACTTAGATGAAATCAAACTTGACCCTGCTATAATCTTCTTGTTAACACAATGTTTAATTTAGTCTGTTAATATTTTAAGATGTTTGCTTCTGTGACCTGTAATTTTTCTATCTTGCTATTCTTGCCTGGCTTTTATAAGGAGTTTTGGTAACCTCATAACATGTATTAAGGCATATTTCCATTTTTTCTAGTCACTAGCGTGTACTTTTTGATTTGTGCATTACTCGAACTTTGGTAGAACTTACCTGGGAACCTCTTGCATTCTTTGAGGAGAAGTGTTAAACTGTTTTCAGTTTCTTTGATGACTATGTGACTATTCAGGGTTTTTGGTTTGTTTGGGGTTTTTTTTTTGAGTTTTGATGAATTCTGGTTTTGGAGATTATTTATTAAATCTTATTATTTATTGTGTTTTCAATCAATTTTAATCAATTGTGCTGGTAAAAGGTTTTTCATATACTCTTAATATTTATTAATATCTATATTAATATCTGCACACAGCAACTATAGCTATGTCCTCTTTTCATTTGTGATATTTATTTTGCTTTCTCCTCTTGTTTGCCAGAGATCTCTCAATTTTATTAATCTTTCAAAGTATCAACTCTTGTCTTTGTTGAACCATCTTTTTGTATGTTTCTGATTTCTGTTTTATGTCTGTTCTTTTTTATTGCATCTCAAGTTGGAGTTTCAGCTTTTTAATTTTGAAGCTTTGATCTTCTAATAAGCATTAAGCTGATATAGCTTTCCCTCTAACTAGTGTTTTAGCTGAATCTTCCATTTTTTTGATGTCAATAATCTTATTATCACTAGTTCTAAGTGTTTTCTAATTTTCTTTATTATTTATTTGACTCATTCTTGGATACTAATATTTGTTAAAAAGAAAGAAAGAAAGAAAGAAACAATGTGCATTATAGTAAGCTGCTGGAATACCAGCTCATTACTCTGCTAATTGATATGTGAAGGGAAGACTCAAGCATTTAACCTGTCTTTTCTGTGAATTCTACTTCAAGAACAGGTACTTGATTGAGGAAATTTTTTTTTTAAATGTTAGATTCCCACCCAGTAAATGTAGATCCCTAATAGAATAATAGATTCGTGCAATGATCATCATAGTGTGTTAAAAACCATTATATGGGCCTGCCATGGTGACTCAGGTGTTAAGCCCATGCTTGGGATGCAGTCAACCTATAGTCCGAGGACTTGGGTTCAAGACCTGCACTGGGTGGAACAACTGAAAAAAAATAAAATGCTTCTTCCTCCTCTTTCTTCCTATGTGCTGCCTGTCTGCCTTCATTTCCGCCTGCCTGCCTTCCTCTAGTTCTATCCAATTAATAGTAAAAGTCATTATTATTATAAAATTAGAATATAATTAAATATCTATAGAAAACTTTCAGTTTACCAAAATTTCAAAGAGTTAAGAAACAATTCCAGTGTTAGATGATATACAAGGAAGCAAATCCAGGATATAAGATTGTCAGTAGGACAAATTACCTAGTTTCTCTTATAAAAGAAGAAAATGAGGGAAAAAAGAAAAGAGGATAAATTGATAAGGAAAAAAATGACACAAGATACATAGCAACCAAAAATTGGTTTAATATATCAATTGCAGCATTTTAGTTGTTTCATCCAGCAGACCACTTAGGGTATCTAGTTCATCATACTACAAGAAACAGAAGTTCAACTTACTTTAAAAAAAAAAAAAGGAAAGGTGCAGCAGACATGAATAAAATTGGTGAACAGGCAAGCAGGAAGAAAGAGGAGGAAGAAACATTTATTTTACTTATTTGTTCATCTTGGTTGTTCCCTTGGCCTCAGGTCTCAAACCTGGGTCCTTGGGATGTATCTGGACTGTGTCCAGTGGCCTTATCTGCTAGACCATGAGGGTGTACCCCAAATGACTTTATAAAGAAATAAGCAGTTAGCTTAGCTTTTTTCTAGCTTTCCTGTCTTCTCTTAGTCTTTTAAAATGGAAATAGTTGGAAAGCCCTATTATAAAGTTGTTAAAATTTGCTTAATGAATTAAATGTTTTATTGAAAAATATGTATAGATATAATTTATAAATCTATTTTCATCTTACATGAATTAAGGAAATTTCATGTTTTTATGTTTTTTCAATTGTAGTTAACTTTTATATAAAGTAATACTTTTGCCGAGTGAAAAACTTCTCCCTAATTTAAATTCTGATTTATATGTAGTGAGTTTTCTCAAGAGACAACACAATCAGACCATTACTAAAGTCATTGTCGGTTTGCCACCAAAGATTCTGGTGTCTGCCAGCAGCATAAGCCGTTGGAATTTGTCATAACCTAATTTGACCTATGTCCCTTGCTCCTTTTATAAGGACATCATGAAAATTAAAGTTGTACCGTTTCCAAAGTAAATCAAGCAATTCCTTCTGCACTTCTTAAACTTCATGCTAATGTTCTGGGCAAAAAATACAATGACTTCTCTTTGAATATTTTTCTACATTTCATGTGGAATTCTTTTCCTAAGAAGTCAGGGATTATAAGAATCCCCTCATTTATGCATTGCCTGTCTACTGTAATTGTTTGCCTATAACTAGGAAACCATTTTTGTTTTATAATTGCCTTCTGAAAAGCAGAATTCCAGAAAAGCTAAATAAGCGGAAGTTTCTTCCTCCTAACAGTTGCACAATGGAGATAGTTTTAAAGCCAGCTCTTAGAGCTCAGACCCGAAGACCATCAGTGCTAAACTCACTTTACACACATGGTTTCTTCAGCTTGTGCATCATTATTGTAAGAGAAGGGATCTGATTTCATCAAGAATGTTTAATTTCTTTTTCTTGTAGGGAGGAAAAAAAGGAGGCACTACTAACTTCTGATTGTGGATTATTAATATGTTTAAGTCTACTACTTTATAGATAAAACTTTTATTCTCTATGATGAAGGATACATAACTTAAAATATACCATGTTAACGATTGTTAAGTGTGCAGTTCAAAGACATTGACTGTGTTCATGTTGTCCAGCTGACACAGCATCCATCCCCAGTACTTTCCCTTCTTTCCAGACTAAAAGCCTGTACTTAAACAGTAACTCCACAGTTCACACCCCCCCAACCCCTGGTAACTATTGATCTGCCGTCTGCTTCTGTGACTTTGATGACATTTTTTTTAGGGACAATAGTTTGAAATCAGACTGGCGTAAAGAGAGCCGGAGTCAGAGTATCCTCCAAGGAGCTGCCCTCTTTTGCAGGAAATTGCTGGGTGATGCTTATTATTTATGCATGAAGAAATATTGTGCAGTCATTGGTGCCCACCCACTCACATGTTCCATCACATTTATTATAGGCAGAGAATTCTTTGTGGGACTTTCTAAAAGAACTAATCAACGAGGTGCTGAAATCTTGGCTGATACCTTTAAGGTAGGTAAAGGATCATTTATGCCTGGCACAAAGTACTGCTTAATAAATATTCATAGGTCCATTGAATTAATGTCATGAATAATTATATTTATATATCTCACAACTTTGCAAAATAATTCTTAATATTTGTATGTTTTCTAAAAGTTTTAGAAACTATCAAATTCAAATTTCTCAATTAACAGGCTTCATTGGGCTTCCTCAGAAGCAGCAAAGTTATTATGGACATCTTCTGTTTTCTCCTAATATACGATCATACAACCACCTGGCAGGTGTCCCTGGCATAATCGATACTTTTAAAAAAATCTACATGAAAGGTGGATTTTTCAGATTGTACCTGGATACCTACAAATTGCTGGAAATTGTGCTGCATGTTGTACTTACATTCCTCAAGATCTCTTGATTGAGTGATATTAGTGGATTGGTTCACCAGATTATTGAGGGTGGCATATGGGTTTTCAGACATGCCTTCCCAGAGTAGCCCAGTCCATAGATCAACAGCTGCAGAACTGTTGACGCAGTCCCATGCAGTGCTTTTCCCTGAGAAGCGGGCTTCATTTAGGGGGAAATACCAAAACCTGTTGGTCCCAGTTTTTCTTCCTGATATTTGGGACTCCTGGAAACCTCCAAAGGCATAGGCATGCTTCAGGTAGGTTTTCGTGGGTGTTAGAATTATTCTGCCATGCCAAACTGCATGTTTCTGTTATATGCATAGGACTATGCAGTCTCCACAGTACCGGTAGCTGAAGCTTTGCATTTGAAGAGTTTCTGCAGCATGGCTGGACCTAACCTGATCGTGATAGGATCCAGTGAACCTGCGCAGAAGGCCCTCAAGGTAAATACAAAACTCTGTTCCTTATAAATGCAGCAGAGAATGCCTGCTGCATTGTTTTCTCTTGCTGTCTCCTGGATGGGCAGCAAGCAGGGAGGCAGGGAGAGAGCAGCTGGCACTTGAGTGCACTGTCAAGCACTCACTTTCATTAAGAACCAGGACACCTGGGTGTAGGAAGAACTCTTCACTGGCAAACCATGCTTACGTGCCAGGTTTCCTAGGAAGGCCATGATTCTAACATCAGACTCATCATGGTTATTTCCTCCAGAGATAAGAAGCACCACCAGTGGAGTCCCTCATCATGTTTTTCTCTTAAGTCAGGGAGTTGGTATATAAGGGTTGTTATATTATTTTTGTCCTTTTGTGTGTCTGAACTATTTTATTACAAACTTTTGCAAAGACACGTTTTACAGGTATCTACTTTTCATTTGTGTTTGGAACACTTAAATTTTAGGTCAAGAACTTTCTCATCTCACAGATGAGAATAAGAAAACCCAGAAAAATAATGACTTGCCCAGGTCACACAGCTAGATCAAAAGTAGAAGACACTGATACTGAAGACCTTCCATTGTTACAATGCAGAGCAGTTCAAAGCCATGTTCTTCTCTGTAACTAGCAACCCTGAGATGATCTGAACTTCCCATCAGGGTAAAGATTGTGTCTGTTTTACTCACCATTATGCTCCTTTGTACATGGGTCACATAGTGAACCCTCAATAAGCATCTGTTAAATGAATACATGAGTGAAAGAGGTGGTGTTATCTCTATTTTGCAAATGAGGAAACTGGAGCGAA
Organism: Solenodon paradoxus; assembly: GCA_004363575.1. NCBI lineage: Eukaryota > Metazoa > Chordata > Mammalia > Eulipotyphla > Solenodontidae > Solenodon > Solenodon paradoxus. The sequence continues at coordinate 176,331 of RJWH01002099.1, read as the reverse complement.
TGACTTCCCCCTAATTCAGTGTTCGGCAGGGTGCTAAATTATGGGCTGGGATTACTGCCTCTCAGGTGGTTCCACACAACCTATGTGACTAATTTAACAACCAAAGACAGAAACTCCTCTAAGACGAAGAAGGGAAATAGGGGTACCCCAAGTTTTACAATCTGTTTTCCCTTTTCTGTCTTTATTTTACAACTTCAGTGCTAAATATGGTGTTCTTTCCTCTAAGTTATTTACAACTACTTCAATCAGCTCACCTGGTCTTCCTATCGCCCCACTTTTTTCTCAAAGTCTATCTCTGATTGTATTTGTAGAACTTTAAACAATTATTGCTGACCAATTGGTCTCAGCATTTGGTTTATATCAAGGTAGCTTTATCTTTTGTTTCTTTTAGAGAATATCTTTTGTTCTGCTTCATCTGGAAGACTATGTCAACTTTCTTCATGTAGAAATGATGCTGTCATATAAAGTATTTGATGACTGGTGTCAATCAGACGATCTAGGAAGACTATTTTTCTCCTCTCTGACTGTGGTATCTATAACCATAACAGCTAGGTTGTTCTGTTGTATCTGGTTTACTACAAGGAGTAGTACACTACATGAACTGACTGAAAGAACGTCTTGTAAGTAGATGAATTAGACAAAGTAGGTCCATCTGCCATTCTGGGTAGACTGGGTCCCTAATTCAAATATCTATTGCAATAGATTCCTAACTCAATTAGGAATTAGGGTTCCTAATTCAAATAGTATGGGAAAAGTAGCACGCAACAAACTAAGATAATACAATATGGTTAAGTAGCACAGATTATATGAAATAAGATGAAATAACCTTAACTACTATTCAGAAAAGGGAAGGGAACCCCCTGAGGTCTAAATATTCAGAAACTTTCATGGAAAAAAGGGGGCTAGTTGTGGTCTTGAAGGATTAGGCAGGGTAGGATCCAGTGAGTATTCCAGGTGGGGACATAATACAAGCAAAGACTGAGTGAAGTATGTTCATGAGATATAAGCAAACTAGGCCAACTAATAAAGAACTTTTGTTAGATTCCTAGGAATAGAACTGAATGGGGTCAGTGAAGTATGAAGAGCTTATTAGAGATTATTAAATATTAAGATTTGCTTAATGGTGAGGAGGAGGATGTTTATTTTCAGGAAGCAGGAGTGTGAGTACGCACAGGGCTTTGAGCAGAAAGGTCTGCATTGCTTCAGAGATACTGGACCATCGTTTTCTTTATTTAAGAAAAAAAATTGGAGGAAAAAAACCATGTAGTCAGAAAAGAGAACCACTAATGACCTAGAAACAGACAGTCAAGCCCCAAGTCTCATTATATACCTTGGCTGGCAACTCACTGTCATTTCTCCATTCATCCATGTCATCTCTAAGACCACATGTTTAGAGTATCAATGAGAACTTTATTGTCTTCCTTCCTGTAGAGTTAATGTGAATGATATTCACTCTGTATCTCCTGTGTCAGGAGCTATAAATAATCCTCACTGACTAGAACAGCATTTTTTGGAGAAGGAATTTTCCATCAACAAATGTCTTCCCGATTCATGGGCCTGTGGAGTTGGCAACTGCCCACCTGCCATGTTCCTAGCATCAGAAAGGTCCTCTTACCTTGTAGTGAAAGCAGGAGGACAAACTTACTGAAGAATAATGAGATTTCTGTGAAGGCATGTTCTCAGGTGAGAGATAGGTGATGTGGTTAAATTCAAATTTAGTGTACCACACTGCTTATTTCCTTGAAAGTAGTTTTGACTCTTGTATTAAAATAATCAACAAAATTGATAGTGGGGAAAGTCCCACTACTCATTTGCAGATGTAATTTCTAATATAGACACGTAGAAGACAAATGGTTAGAGACAAATACGTTATTTATGTGTAATGAGAGCACATATGTTTTATTTTTTCCCAGGTCATAGGTAAAATTCAAATCTGATTAAATAAAGCATTGCAAATAGGTTCTCGTGGTTCTGGAATCAAGTTTCCTTGACCCCAGTTCTCCTCTCCCTAACTGTCCACTCTACTGTCTATTCATTCTTTTAATATTCGAAATCCTTTCCTAATCATTTTGCCGGGAGTTGATCCTAGCTGAGTTTCCTGTTTGTCCCTTGCAAGTCTCTACGTCTGCCTTGCCTCTATAGAGAAGCCCTTGGTCACTTGGGCATCTCTTTGAAGGGCATAACATTTAAACAGAGGTGAATTGTGCCTTCCTGTGCTACACAGTGAAAGGTGACTACTTCCCACGTCTGTCACTGTGTGCTGCATACTTGCTTCCTTCAAAGTCTGAAAACTACTTCTTACATATTCATGCAGTGCCGAGATCCCAAAGTGTTTCTCGGTTGTCATTGCATTTGAAATACTCTGTCATGGGTTGCAGTCTATTCTTGGTTAATGAAATGGGTTCTTATGGAGAGACTCATCCTACCTGTCTACAGTGTAGTAAATTTAATAGTGTGTGTATTGTATATTTAAATGAAATCATCCATCTAGGAAGAATATAGCAACTCTGCTAAAAAGCCCAGTACACGTTGAAGACAGAATACATTTACTACGCATTTAACACAGAGCATATTTAATACAGGAAAGGAAGAGGACATATTAGTACTGCATCTTACCATTGATAGTCCACAGTACTGGAGGTTAGGTTGAGTTGAACAAATTCCTAAATATCTAACATCAATTCTTATCTAGTAATACTATTATCAAAGCAAAATTTGTCCTTAAAGCAACCTTCCCATTCTGTAGTGTTTCTGCCAGTGATCCCATCATTTCCCTCTTGCCCCCAGACAGCTACCTGCCCATTTTGATATGCTGGCTATAAAAGAAAATCATGTACAATTAATTTGTTTCATTAATTTAATTAATGCACAGGCATTATACCTAATAGGACTCTTCCAAAAGGATTGTTTGCCTTGTCAAAACAAATGAGAACCACTTGCTACATAGCTGGAACTACTGCTCACAAACATAATTTGAGCAAAGAAGACAACCTCCAAAGTCTGCATTCTATTATTCTATTCTATAATTCTATTATTTCACTCATTTAATGTTAAACAAGAGACAAAACTGCTCTATGCTGTTAGCAGTCAAACGAGTGGTTTTTCTTAAGAAAGAAGAAGGGAGTTGTGGGACACAGGGCCACTTGTTTATTGTACTTTAATTTTTAAAGTCTTGAAAAAAAATACTGTGTGATTAGCAGTGAGCAATGACTAACTTACAGAAATACTCCAATCACTAGGTCTGTCTAATTCTCAAATCCCTGCTTTATATGATGCCTCTTTGTCCCAGAAAAAAAAATTTTTAATTAAGGGGGTAAAAGATGGAAACTTACCCCTGAATCAACTTCTTCCATTTCCTGCCCCACCCCAGCCCTTGTACATCTTAAGCATTACCAATTTCATGTGTGTTTTTAAAGGAAAGGTATAGGCAGGAAAAGAGAGGAGGAAGTTCTTTATTTCATTTAGTTGTTCACAATGGTTGTTCCACTCACCATCACCACCCATCCTGGGTCTTGAACCCTCAACCTCGGGATGCATGTGGACTGTGCCCAAGGTGTACTAGACCACTAGGCCACCAGGGCACACAAATATATACAGTTTTTAATTGTCAATTATGCCCCAGTGTAATTGAGATGGATACAAAGACAAGGTTAAGAGTAGATTTGAACCACATCTCAGTTGCTCTTTTTTTTTTTTTAGATTCAAGCCAAAATCTACTTCCTTTCTGGTTACCTGGATTAATTACTTGCCCTTTGTCACAGGAGGACATATTGTAATTTATACCCTCAGGGGGGACTGAGGTATTAAAATAGGTATTAGTATTAAATTAAAATTAGTATTAGTATTAAAAATACTAATGATTTTTAACTCAGCCTCCTTGGTAGCATTCAGTCTTCTATAATCAGTGGGGTTAGGGATGGGAAGAAGGTGAGAGGAAGAGAGGGAAAGGAGGGAGGCAGAAAGGAGAGAGGGAAAAAATGAAGGAAGAGGGTGCAATGAAGAGGGAGTGACAGCTCAAATTCATGCAAACTAGTTAGGTGGGGAAGCTGGTTACTGACAAGTTGGGGGCCTGTGCCATCTGTTGGTGGGACAGGGAAAGGAACAGTCTCAAGTCCCTAACCCCATGGACCAGTTATTTTCCTTTTGGCACCTATAACTTTGTTTAGTGTTCCTTCTTGTATTAATAATATTATTATTTTGCATCACAATGAATTATTTTTAAATTCCTTTAATATAAATACTAAAAGTATGTGGTAAGAAAAGGATTGTATCGTCATCAGTTTTTTTGTTGTTGTTTTTGTCATATAAATGGGCTGAAGCGTACTAAATAAGTAGAATTTCAATAGTCTTGCCATTTTAAATTAAAATCTCATAATACATCTAAATGGATATGCCTTTTAGGTTTCTTATCTCCCTGAAATAACTAGCTTCATCTGTAAGATTCCTTGAATGAAAACATGGGCCCACTGCTTCGCACCTAATTTACATTGCAGAGCATAACATGCAGCCTTTTCCTTTTGAATGACTGTGTAATAGAGGTCACTCAGTATTTTCTCTCATTTTTTTTTTGTTGTTGTTGTTTTAACTCGGCTTCAGCATTGATTTTATGTTCAAACATGTCCATGTTATTTTATAGATGGCCATATAAAAAAGAAAGATGGAAAAAACCCTTAATGTTTTGAGATTTTGTATTTTCTTTTTACTGCCTGGAATTTCCTTTGATGACAGCTAGAAAAGCAAGAGCAAACCCAAAAGATAGAATGAGAGCTAACTAGTATCAACAGGCTGAATGAAATGGAAAAATAAAGACTTTGCATTTTTTGATTGTGTTGTCACAGGGCATTAGAGTGTATAGCTGCAAGATTTTCCACTTTGGGTCTCCACTATGAAAGGCATACTGATAATCCTATTGTCAATTTAATTTAGATTTATTATCTGCTTGTCTGTTCCAATTATATTCATCAGCTCCACAAAGCAAAGATTTTTTTTTTATCTACCATGTCTGAATTAATAAATTAAAATCCAAATCCCAGTAGCCTGTGAGTTTTTAGCATCTGTTTATGTTTCTTTTCCTGGCAACACTAGCCTTATCTGAAAACATTCCCAGAGCTATATGCCAACAAGGCTAGGGTGGCCAAAATAAAATGCTTTGGCATCATAGAGCAATAAATAGTCTGATGCTGTGAGACCAAAACAACCATTCTGAACTTCTTCATTAGTCCCAAAGCAGGAAGGTGGCAAAATTGGCCAAGTGAGAGAAAGAGAATAATGTGCTTTTTCTTGTTGTTGTTAGTTGATGTTTTGAGCTTTTAGTAAAACAGCCTGGAAAAAAATTATATTTCAAGTGCTGTTCATTCTGTCCATTATACAATGAGACAACAAAAAATAGTCAACAGACTCCATGGGATGTTGTAGAGGGAATTCAAACACCTGCTGTGGTGGATGGGCCCATAGCTTCAAAAAAAAACCACACAACTTTTTTTAATAGTTACTTTTGTTTACCCTCCTCTATGGTTTCAGGATAATAAATTTGAAATTTGCACCATAATCTATGTGTACATCACATCATACCCACCATCATTCCTTTATTCCGTGGATTCTTCCTCCCTCCCCACTGGTAACCACAGTCTTGTATCTTGTGAGTTTTGTTATGTCTTGTCAGCTATTTAAAAAAATAAAACTGGTGTACCCTCAAGGAACAGCAGTTGGATCCTCTACCTTCAGTCCACATGTGTGCCAGGGTCCCCAGTGTGTCCCAGGAGGAGGGGATACGATGGGAATACAACCAATATGAACAACTAAGTAGAATTAATCAGATGCTTCCTCCTCTCTTCCTCCCTACCTGCCTGCTTGCCTTCATTCCTGGCCTGCATCTTTCCTTAAAAAAAAAAAAAAATTATTTTAAAAAATGAGCTGCCCTGTGCAACAAACTGGATGGAACTTGAGGTACTTCTGAGTGAAATAATCTAATGACTTTTGAAGGGGCCTTTCAAGTCAAGATTTTTGCTTACAAAAGAAAAAGTCTCTAAGTGACCTTAACTGAGCGGTTCCTAATGAGAGGTGTGATTTAAAAACAGCCGAGGACGTTTCTGAAATAAACTACCCTGGGCTTGTGGCAAGAAACGCTGATGTTCTGGGTTTGGGACTGAGTCCAAGCTTGGATTTACATGTTTAAAAAGCAACCCAGGTAATTCTGATGCACAGACTAAGTAGTGAGCCTCCACCTTCAAGTTTCCCATCACTTACCGAATTACCTACCTTAAAATTCTTATGATGTGTCAACTTTTAGATAATAAAGCTGGAAAAGAACATATTCCAAGTAGTAATAAAAATAAAGTATCAAATTAAAGCCATGGAAAAGCTAGAAATTCCTTATTATTTTCCTGACGAGTTCAACATTGTATAATCTTAAAATACAATATCTAACTGGGTAATCATTTGGATGCCATCATTCAAACCTACTTACCATGCCAGAATTCCTTATTAAAATATTCTGAGTTATTGAATATCACTAACGTTATCATTTTCTGAGAACAGGAGATTTGCATTTGACTCATGTTTCCATACATACACACACACACACACACACAGAGAAAAATAACACAGGACCGGATCTTGATGTGTGAAGATTAATGCAAAAGAAAAAAAAAGATTAATGCCTGGTGGCTCAGGCATTAAGTTTGTGGCTCTGGCCAGACCGGTGGTCCAAATAAAGTCCAAGGAACCCAAGTTCTTGACCTGGTGGGACTGGGAAGAATAACCAAAAAATGAACAACTAAATATCAGTGTTCCTTCCTCCTCTCTCTTCCTTCCTGCCTGCCTATCTGCTTGTCTTCATTACTGCCTGCCTCCTTCCTCTTAAAAAAAAAAAAAAAATTAAATATCACACATTTACCGATATTTGAGAAGATCTTTCACATATAATTATATATTGATTCTGCTGAAGAAGTAGAGTTGTCTAGAGGGCCAAAATGAACTATGAAGGCAAAGCAGAGAACTTAGCATCCAAATTCATAGATTGTCATTCTGTCTCCAGCTCTCCTGAGTGAGCCCTGTCTCCTGCATTCAGTTTCTCCTTGAAAAAACAAAGTCGTGCTGACTTCGCTAGGAAATGGGAGTTTTGGAAATGTCACCGTGGCTGGTCAAGGTGAAGGCCCCTCTCGTGAACGTGGTGTGCAGTCACGTGGCAAAGAGCAGCACACGTTTAATCATAAAGCACCAGGGACACAGATAGTTCCAGCGTGGTTCCTGGTAGCTTCTTGACCACAGTCATATTGTCCTTTCAGCGGTGGTAAGTGATGCAAAACTTGGACCTAGCAGGACATTTTCAGGTCTGTTTAAGAAGAGACAGTGCAGAATAAGCCAACTTTGTTCCATTTTTCTTTGAGGAGTCTTCAATTATACATGTAATTATTAAACTTGATATTAGCAAACAACATTATTTTCGAATTGATACATGCAAATCTGGAGAATAGATAAGGTTTCCAAAACCTCGTATTATTTTTTCTTCTACAGAAAGACTTTAAAAGACATTGGAAAAAATAAAAGACAACTGAAGAGTCACAGTTGAGCTTGAACTGTGAGTTTAATGAGCAGCATCCAGCAATAATATTTATTGAACTCCAGCTATTTGAAAGATAGTATCCCAAGCACAGGGACACTGAGATGGATGTGAAAGTCTCTTAAGGCCCCTCCAGCTTAACTGGAGAAACAAGATAAGACACTGTCACTATGCAGGAGAAGGTGACTGTGCAATGAATGTACTAAGTGTAAGAGTCCTAGTAGAGGAACAAGGGTTCTCATTGCAGGTGACAGAAGTGATCAGAGGAGGGGAGAGTGAAAGTCTGAGTGGGGACCTGGATGGCACACGGGAGGAGTGGTATTGCAAACAGAACAACTGGGGGAATATCTGTTCTATAATCAAAAGACTAGAAGCCAGGGAGTGTATGCAGGGAGAGAGAGTTGAAGTCCTAGGTATCAACTAGGGCTGATGCACAGTATAAGGAATTGCAGTTTTCGGATCTGCTGGCTGTGGGAAGCCACTCGAAGTTTTTGAGCAGCGGTGTGAAAACAGAAGATGGTATTTCAGAGAGATCTGCCTTTGTTATGCATGTAATAATTTGATAGGAATGAAGATTAGGATAATAAAATGAATCAGATGCTATCACACAGTTCAGAAATAGAGGAGGTCTGGACTAGGAAAGTAGCCAAGAAAGGGGAAAGAGCTATGCAGACAGTGAAGTCCATTTAGCAAAGTAATAAGACATTGTGCCTGGTGGACTTGAAGGCACAGGAGAGAAAAGGGGAGCAGACCAACCCTTGGACAGATATTTACAGGACTCCTGTTTTGTACCTGGCTCTGCACTGGGCTCTGAGGGACAGTGATAAATAGAATGACTTCAGAAACGGCTACCAGATGGGGAGGCCTTTGGTGGGATTTGGGGAAAAGTGTTCAAACTCCCTATCACCATGAACTCAATTCTCTCTATCTCCTACAGAGGAATAAACCCATAAATAATTGGTCAGCAAATTACATTGCTGGACATCACTGACCTAGATCCACATTTTAGGAACTGAGCTTTCCTCAGACTCATCCAAACTGACTGCAGCTCTGGGAGGCATCCGATGTCTGCACTTGTCAGATAATAATGGGACTGGCTCCCATTTCAGTTTCCACTGGCAGCAGTCAATGGCACATCCGAACTTGGAGTCTCTGGTCTTTATCTTTTTCCTTTTTTTTTTTTTTTGTCATCTTTATCTATTCACTCTCAGGGAACACCCCCAAAAAAATCACTTTCACATTTGCATGCTCTCTATATCAACAGTATCCTATTGTTTCTCGGCTAAATTGAGTTGGCAGAAGACTGTCAAAAACTCAGGATGGTTCCTGCCACATGGACTGGAATTGGACATCATAGCATGACCTGTGTGACTGTCAGCTCTGCCAGCACCAGAGCCCTTGATGTTGAAGGGATTAGGAAATGTGTCAGTTGAGCTGGAGGGAGGATGGATGAGTTTTAGGTTACAGTTTCTCTGTGGAAATCACATGTATTAAATGCCTTAGGTGTTGATGTCCCGTTACTTGGTTGAAGGTTAATAAAGAATTTGGTGAAACATGGATGCCAAATTAGAGGTGACCTTTTTACCACGAATTATTCTCCAGTACCTACGGAAAACATTCTCACTACTTTACATAATACTGGCATTTGGACCATGCTTAGAAATAAAGACATGCAAGAGAAGCAAATTAAATTTGCCACATTTTTCTTGCAAAACCATTCCACTGCTACTACCCTCCTCTTAATAATCACTTATTACTTTTCCTTGTGTTCATCTGAAACACTGTCTATAGATGGAAACGTCTGCTTTGGAGAAGAGTCACAACAGACATCTCATTTTATCTCTTTCTGAAATGGGAGCAAATTCAAAGCTGTGACCTCATATTCAGAGATGACATACAGAGTTCCATTTGAAAAAAACAAAGCCCCATTAGAAGCTAAATGAAAGACATTGAGTCTATTACATTTTGTGTACATTTTCTAGTCATTCATTTCCTTTTCATCTAAACCCTGGCAAGTGAGAAGAGCTCAGTAAAGTTGAGCAACCAATTGTTTTAGTAGCAGTAGCAGTAACAATACCTTCTAGGTGCAAGGATCATGTTAATTTAATTGAAATCTTCTAAATTAATTATGCTTCAGTGTACCCAAGAATCACATATAGTGTACATCATGTTTAAAATGTACATTACATTTTTGGAGTCCACCACAAGAAATTCTGATTCAGCAAGACTGGGATTCTACCCAGGAATCATCACATGATTCTGATGCAGGTGTCCATAGGCTACTAAGAAAAATTCTCTGTCTGAAATTCACCAGACCTAAATTCTTATGTAGCATCAGAGGTTAGGAGGAGAAAGTTTATTCCAAAATAAATGGTCATGCCCTTGAATAGAAAATGTCACTTGTTATCATTCAGAATAAAAGCATATTAAGTAAAATAACTGGCACTTCAGAGAAATACCTTTCATGTGGAAGAAAATCATGCAGAACTCCACTAGCTTATTGAAACACAATGCTTATGAAGAGCTAATTCTTCTCTAAAACGCTGTGTCTTTCTAAGAGGAAATGAAAGAACCAGAGACATGTTTACCATCTAGTGCCCTTTTCCTTGCTGATAGCATTTACATATTAAAATACAGTCAAGCCGCAGTGTGTTTTGCTGTTCTAATTCTCATAGGTTCATGGGCTCAGACTTGAATAGAAAAGTTGTATTCCTTCCCAGCGTGGAAGACCTGTGGCCCAAAACAAGCATAATGCTGAATTCTTCCAATAGGAATTAAGAGAGAAGAAAAACCCAGATTTTGGGGGGGTAAGAAGTTTGATTTGCCTGAAGTTTATTAGGGATCATTTGAAAAGCGCTTTTAGAATGCAACAAAAGCTGATTAAAACCAGACATTTGTGAGTATTGATTGCACCAGAGGATGTGGCCCAAGTGTCAATTGGCAGCTCTTTGCACCTCACTGAAGATTGAGCCCTGCGTGAGTATCTTATAGAAGATCACACAGGGAGGGTGTGGGAGTTCCTAAAATGTTGAAACGCACTACTGAAAGATCACTCCTTCACTCAGCAGTCAACAAATATGTATTGCGCACCTATCGCGTGACTAACGCTGCACAGCCTGTGATGTGACTGTGCCTCCTGGAAGCAATTAGAGGCCATCTGTACTTCCAGGGTGCCTGGGATACCTTGCTTAGCTGAATTCAAACAATATGTCAGTTACTTAACTGAGCAGAGGTCAAAATATGTATAGTGTGGGTGTAAAAAACACTACTCTCTAAATAAACTGAGGACCAGTCAGCTGGTGGCCTTCTCCGATTTCCATTCCACCCTTCCTTCTTTTAAATCGAAACTGGAGTTTGAAATGAGCACTTTACCACTTGGATTAAATTCACATTGCTCAATGTCCTTGGTACTAAGTATAACAGTAGAACTAAGTATTACCCAATGAGATGAGAGTCTACATGCCGAATATGAAGTCCTGGAAGGCCCCTTGACAAGCAGGAGTTGTGCCTTTCTCTCCTTCCTGTATCTTGCTACTTGAAAATAAAGAAGGGTGGGACACCAAGAGCCATATCAGACAAGGGCTGGATCTCAGGCATGGCCGAGCAAAAACCTTAAAGGAGCCCGGACACCTGATGACCGTCATAGCCTCACACAGAAATACATCATCAAACCTCCTTTCACATGAGAGAGAAACAGACATTTTTGATATTACTTTAGAGGGTTGTCGATACCTGTACAGTCAGATTTAGTCCTAACTGATAAAAGTTCTTGTCTTCACTAGCTAGTAACAGGAAACCCAATTCAAAATGAAACTATTTATTGTCTGTGTAACTGGAAAGTTCCAAAGTAACATAGACTTTCAAGTAGGTTTGATTCTGGCTTCTGGCTTCTGGCTTCATCCTTCCTCACCCACAATGAGGGAGAGATTTGTCCTGGTAGAAAAGTAAGAAAGCGGCTCTCTAATCTTATGTATTCTTTTTTCTTTTTTCTTTTTTCTTTTTTCTGTTAAGGTGTAGGCAGGAATGAAGGCAGGTAGGCAAGCAGGAAAAGAAAGGGAGAAGAAAGCTTATTTATTTCTTTTTAGCTGTTCATCCTGGTTGTCACCCACCCTCACTGTCTCCCCAGCCCCCAGCCCCGCCCCAGGACACAACCCAAGGCCTTTGGAAAGTATGTGGACTTCACTCTGCGGGAGGCAGTGGACTTAATCACAACTCCAGCAGGGTGCGCTGCCTTGTGTGCTCCTGTTGGTCCAAACCAGTCACCTCCACCCTGACCCCTGACTCTAACCAAGAAATGGGTTACACCAATCAGCTTCACCTGCAGCTAGTTTCCCAGGTGCCTCCAGGCGCACCAGGGCACCACACAGCTCTAAGAAGAAGAAAGCGTTAGCTCTGTGGTGTTGGTGGGGTTTTACAGTTGTTTATTGGCTGGTTGATTTTGGTTTCATTTGACTTCTTTGGTCTGCAGTCACTGTGAAAATATTACTGAGATACTGTAGGTACTGTAAACCAAGAGAGGAATCTCTGGCCTAATAACCTCAGTCCTTGAGTCAGGGGTAGAATTAGCTTCCCCCAGATTGTGTGGACAGCACAGGAAGGTGTGGGCATGCAAGTGAGAAGAGGGATCAGTACTAAGAAAACAGGGACTAGATATGGGGGAAGCAGCCACAGTATCCACAAGGCTGGAAAGAGCTAAGCCCTGAATTCCATTTAGGGAGAGAATTGTCTTTGTTTAAAAAAATACATGTCCTTGGGGTCAGAGGTGAGACCTCTGAAACCTCAGTTTAGCAAGAGACAATAAAACAAAAGAGAAAGCTAAAATGTTCATCTTAGAAGCAAATAGGAATGTGGAAATAGTAAAAAGAGAGTGGGAAAAGTCTAGACTACAAAGCAACGTTGTCAAGTCTTTGAAAAATGCCAGCGGTAATATTCTATTTTAAGTGCTCATATTACTGCAGTACACCGACTTGCCGGCCTTGATAAAAATCTATTACCCTTTGTGAATAGATTTATCTGAGGCAATCAAAGAAAGACTGAGGTCACTGCTTACGTTGACATATAAAAGAATTATGTCTTCAAATCAATCTAATTCCATGGACACTGAAGCTAGAGATAACCTGAGAATATTTTCCTCTCCCCACTTACCCACATTGATAGAAATTATGGGAAGGGCACAGATTAGTGAATATCAATCCTGTCTACATATTAGAATATCTGTGACAGGTATCTAGAAACACGATACACCGGTAGTATAGCTCAGGTGGCTGAGATGGCTAAGGTGTGGACCATGCCCAAGGACCCAAGTTCAAGACCCAGGGATGGGGGAGTTGGGAGTTGGAATCCTGAATGAATGAATGAATGAACTAATGTTGTGCCCCACTCCAGACCAAATAAATAAAAAATCTCTATGGTTTGGGCCCAGTCATCTCTATTTTTTTTTTTTTTTTTTTAAAGCTTCAGATGATTCTGAGGTATAGAATTCAGATCCACTGGCCTAGGATATTTTAAAATCCAGGAACAAATGTGCAGTACAATCTTATTTAGACCTTAAGAAGAAGAGAGATCCCTTGGCTTGGGAGTGCAGGAGAAAGCTGGGAAGGAATTGACAGTGTTCCTTTTTGTCCAACTTAAAAACTTTTCACCAAAATCCTACAGAAAAGGTCTGAACCGAGTCATAGACCCAAGTCTAGTTTTAACTTTGCAGTTCTCTGCCTTCATGTGATTTGGGATAAATCACTTAATTTCATCTCTCTGAGCCTCCTTAAAAGATAAATGGACTTGATTATTTCCAAACTTCTGCTTAGTTCTCAAACTTAGGATTCTTAGTTTTCTATAAAATGACATCAGTGATTCTTGATGCATTTAGGGACAGCACTGACTCAGACCAGGTACTTAAAGTACCTTCTCAACATTCACTGTCTGACACTAGCAAAGGCCATCTCCAGAAGGAAAGAAGGATTTAGCTCCCCATGTCATAAATATAAAACCTGAAGTTCCAGGAAACTCCTATATAAGAGCAGGCAAAGTGGGCATGGGTCCAGCCACAGGATGGTCTCCTCATTGGCCATCATGTGGTTTGTGATCATTTACAGGGGGTACTGATTTCCTAAAAGATTTGTGGGGACAATAGCTGTTTTCATAAGCACCAATCCATTTCTCTTCAGGGATCTTATTAATTCAGTGTAAGAATAAGAAGAGTAAATAGTGTGCTCATTTGGAAGTTTTACTTCTTTCTCTTTCTGGTTATTTTTCCTCTTACTTCTTGCAAGTATTTGCTCTTCTCCTAAAATATGGATCAATTTCTCCTAAATGAAGTGGTTTTCAACCAGAGGCAACTTTGTCCCCCAGGAAACAGATACGTGGAGACCTTTTCCTTGCTATGTGGGGCCTGGGCAAGTGGTTGGTACTTGAATGTGGTGGGTAGAGACCAGGGATGCTGTTAAATGTCCTGCAATACACAGGACAGCCCCCACTGTAAAGAATTCTCCTGCCTAATATGTTAAGAAACCCCACCTTAAAATATGAATGGAATTTGTCAACCCTGTTTCACAGAAATTTCCATTTCTGAGCCTGTCACAGTTAAGGTGTTTGTACTTAGTGCATTTAGGGAAAATAGTGACTCCTAATCATCAAGTAGCCCATGACATCGAGAGTGTTTTTCAGTAGCAGGAAATTAAATAACTACATACTGTCTCAATATTTATTACAATTTTGTGTCACATTATTTTCAGGCAATGGAACTACTTAGTGTAAATAGGCAATAATGTAATAAGTATGAGATAAGTGTAAAAGTTGAACAACAAGGCCACAGGTAGTTATCTTCATTTGTACACAGCCATCTAGAAGTTTTTGTTACTAGCCTTTGAGAGAAATGGGGCCTCTGAATTGAGATGCTCATGTCCCTTCACTGACAGATTTGCAGAGGGAAGGAGGTTTTCTTGAGTGCATGCATGTATAAGAAAAGATCTGAAAGACCCATATCAACTTTTACCGGTAGTTTCCCATGGGAAAAGCAAGAGAAGAGAGAAGGAAAAGGTGGGCTAGAGAGGAGATAAAGAGAACTTCAACTTTTTAAAAATTAGCTTTATTGAAATATAATTTTCATACAATAAAATTCAAATTTTAAGCGTGCAATTTAATGAGTTTTGCCAAATTGCAAAATGCAAGTTACATTGTCTGACAGAACTTTAACTTTTCACGTGAATCTTTTACCAGAAGCATGTTTTTAATTTTGTTTATAATTTTGAAACATGGTTTTAGAAAAACTGCTCAAAATTATAGAATCACATCTCACTTAATTTCACAAAAGTGGTTTACAAAGATGTATAAACTACAACAAAATAACATAAATGGAAATAAAAGGAAAAGATTACATAAATGATTTTAAATGGATACAGATGATTAAAATATTTAAATTAGAGCCAATTTTAAGAACAGAGATTAAGAATACTCATTCATTTTGTACCTATAAGACAATCAGACATTGAGCTTCCAGTCAGGCAATGCAAAATGGGAAACCCAAACTCTTCTCTTATATGTTTGATATCTTCTATAAATTTAAGCTCTAATTTAGCAAATCCAATTTGCCATCTTTCCTCCTAAGTATTCATGATACTTTATACCATCATGTGTTTCATAAACTGATTGAAGACTAATTTCCAAATATTGTCTGCCATGGAGAAGCAAAAGTTTTAGGAACCACAATTTAAAACCAAAGTCATCTATGGCATTAACAAGGAGTGGAGAGCACTTGAAATAACTTTCTATGAAAGGCCAACTTTTACTGACACCCAGGAACCAAATTTTAGAAAACCACAAAGTCTCCTATGTCAATGGTTTTTACTGGAGCCAGCACCTACCAATTTACAGGGGTCGATTTTAAATCAATGGGAATCTTGCCAACTGGTTGTTAAACATACCCATTATTAAAAATTCAAATTATGCAGACTTGCAAGTGTCAACCAACAGCCACGTTGGAGCTACACAGACTTGTCAATGGCAAGCTGTAGGTTAAACTCAGATATGAGTTGTGCAAAAATCAATAGAAGCATTCTTTGAGGATCAATTGCCAATATGAAATTTACTGGTAAGAGTATTGGAAGTTTCGTTATTATTTATGAGTCGTATACTACCCATTCTTTGTCAGTAGAATTTACAATAAGCTTATGTGGACGTATTATGCCTATTTACCAGCATGCTACTGCCTGGAGCTGGAGATCTCATGGCACTAAACACTTTTTTTCTTAGACTCCTAGGCGAAGAATAGTTATCATCAAAGGCCTCAATGATGAATTTCTTCATCCTGTTCCATTAAAAAAAAGAATGTTCTTACATGGGCAAAGACTCTTTCTTAACCCACAGGCAACCTTTTCTCAAATGGCCAAACAAAGCAAACCCAGCAAAGAATTTTGAATGATTCAAAGCAAAACAATTACAATTATTGCAAAAAAAAAAAAAAAAAAGAAAGAAAGAAAGCCCTACTTATGAGTAACGAAAGAATCATTTGTTCACATGGAAAATAAGCGTTAATCCACCAGTGGTGGGGTCTAAGTGAACAGGGCTGGGTTGGACATCATTGCAAAGTGTGTTTGACCATTTTTTATCTCTCACCTTGGAACCTCCCCCCACCCTACTGCTCTTTTTCCGTAACCAAAGGCTTTGCTCTTATTTTATCTTCTTAAATAACTGAATAGATAGCTCCAAAGAAACCAGCGCAGGTAATTCAGTAGCAAACTCAGATGCCTTTAGGAACCAGATGGTCTCTCTCTGAATAGAACTGAAACGTAAACTTTATTAAATAGATGTATGTCAAATAGATTTAAAAATACAGGAGGAATTAAAGAAAGAATGGTACACATGCTGCCAGTTTGTGAGCTCCAAGTCCAGTCCTTCAGGGGATATTAGCAGAGTTGTCGTTTGATGTAACAAGAAAAATGGTGAGCATTTGGAAGCTTATGTGTGTGAACCTGAATCATGGATTTGCGGTCCTACCGTGTGACCTTGAGCCAGGTACTGAATTTCTCTGAACCTTGGTTTTCTCATCGGTAAAAATTGTGGTGAGAAATTCATGAGTAGCTGGACCATCAATAGAATAGAAATTAGCTCAATAAATGTTCTAGTTATTTCTTGCTATTGAATAACCCAAGGGAACATGAAAAATCACCAAGCCTACGTACCCAAGGGGGAATTAATGTTTGCTGATAAGATTTAGGTTGCTAAATTTAGGGTGCCAGTATCTACAGAGCATGGCCAACGCATAACCTCACTAACCAAATGGGCTGCTGTCTATTGTATTTACATAAAAGACATAAAAATAAAACTGTGGGAGACGTGCTTCTGCTGCCAAGCTAATCTTAGAGCATGCACAGTAAGAAGGAAAGGTGGGATCCTAGATTTTGCATTTTAAAGGAGTGCTTTCGTCTGAATTTCTTACCTCTCCACCCTGAAATAAAAAACTAATCAGGTGATAAGCAGATGGCTGAGGCACAGACCATGTAACCAAGAACCCAGGTGTGAGACCCAGGGCCTGGCTGGACAACCAAAAAAATAAATTAAAACAAGTACATGAAAGAGCTTCCTCCTCCTATTCCTACCTTAAAAATACTTCTTCCTCCTCTCGCTTCCTTCTACTCTCTAAAAAAATGCTTCCTCTTCTCCCTTCCACATCTTACTGCGGATCTTGGGCAAAAGCAACAACTCCAATATGAGAGATAAATTTGTGGAGTAAATGACAGCTAGTTTCAAAGGGAGTAGTTGGCATTGAAGGTTTTCCCGGATTTGACTTAAAGAACAATGTAACCTCATTCTTAGGCTCTGGATAGCCTGCCAGTTGAAAGAGGATGTTTAAAAGACAACCTATCTCAGGTTCTGTTCGTTTTGAGCCTGATCCATGGAAAGACTACAGAAAATTAAAACATGACATTAATTCTAGAATGTTGACCATAGCTGTGTTGACTCAGCCTCAGAATGTTGTCCAAGGCTTAATACCTGATATTTTGTCTTGATGTATGGATAAATACATGAATGCATGGTTTTAGATCCAATATAATGAAAAGTTTTTGAGCAACTATTTCAACAGAACCTATATTCAATTGCTTTTAATATTGTCAGTCTCTGTTTGTCGAGGTGTGTACGTATATATATTTCACAGGAAAATCAATTATGAATGAGCCAGAAATGT
This sequence comes from Solenodon paradoxus, assembly GCA_004363575.1. Lineage (NCBI taxonomy): Eukaryota > Metazoa > Chordata > Mammalia > Eulipotyphla > Solenodontidae > Solenodon > Solenodon paradoxus. Next base: position 158,590 of record RJWH01002099.1, on the reverse strand, counting down.
GCTTCTGAACATTTCCTAAACATCTCTAAATATCTTCTATACACCTTTGCTTCTGTATTTGACCATTGAGTCCTAAATTGTCCTTTGAAACAACAGGAATTCTTTTGAAATAAATTGATGTGTAACACAAAGAAACCATGAGTAATAAGTGGGAAAATGGAACTAACTGCCTGGCAGACCTTTGGATGAGAAAATTCCCAGAAATGTTGGGAACTGCCGGAAATGCCTGGTTGCTAATGTAACTAGCCATGCAAATGCTTTCAGACTGAAAGCCAGACGTTTCCCACTCTATTCTGTGACAGCTCCACTCCAGAGAGCAAGGCCTGTTCCTCCAAATCAGCAGCTGTGTAACAGATCGTGAAGATGTGGCCAAATGATTCTCAGAACCATTTCCTCTCTATGCTTTTGTGCCTTCTTCATTAAGGAGGTGCCCATGACAGAAGTGCAGTTGACTTTCCTTTTACTGCTAGTACACCTTCCACATGCTTGCCTTGCCTTAAATTATAGATTATCATTTCCTGAAGACAGTCTGTGATGACATTACCTTCCATCACCCAGCTGTTCTCAAGGCCAATCCAAAGGTACTCCATGAGGAACTGCAGAGTTGAAACAAACACCATTATATTCATCCAAGTAATAATTACTTAACTATGGTGAATTGTGCTGCTGTGAACATACAGGTACATATATTTTTTTCTGATAAGTGTTTCTGTATTCTTTGGTTCTATACCTAGAAGTAGTCTTGCTGGATCGAATGGTAATTCCTTTTTTTTTTTTTAGAAGTCTTCATAGTATTTTCCAAAGTGGTGACACTAAGTTACATTCCCACCAATCAGCAGATGACTAGATAAAAAAAGTTGGGTTATACATACTTATTAGAATTCTATATAGTCATTAAAAAATATGAAATTTGCGACACCCTGTATGGAATTTGAGGTGACCATGCTAAGAGAAATAGGCCAGAAAATAAAAGAGAAGTATAAGATGGAATATAAAGAAACAAAAAAATAAACAGATAAATCACAACAAAATTCACAGAATGCAAACCTATGACAGGGAGGGGTTGGACAAGGGAATAAAAAAGTAATTAATGGGAATAAATGACACCAGAATGCTGGTGAAGGGGCTGGTATGAAATGCACACAGACTGAGGTGTGAATAAAATATCCTGAAAACCATACAGCAATGCAAACAAAATAAATAACAATAAAAAATTTGTAATTACACACAATTGAATAAGTCCATTGAGAAATGGCAAAAGTAAGAAAAGGCATGTAGAATGGCAGCTTGGCTTCTCAGATCTTTCCCCAAAACCCTGTGGAGCTCCTGTTCTAGAGTCTCTCAGGATATAGAAGAGAGGCTTTTTTTTATGGAGAGGTATTTGTTGTGGTATGTGGAGGGTCTAGGTGCTTTCTGATTTGGCTTGGTGCACAGTGAGAAGCAAGGACAGTCCCTAAGGTTAAAAGAACACGACACAGAGCTGTGGAGCAAAACCATCTTTTCCACCCTGTTTTAGGGGGGAAAAAAAAAAAAATTTGGAACATAGAACAAAACCCAACAGCCACATTCTCAAAATGTTTGAAATGATGCTCATCCTCTAACAAAGGTCTGTGTATCCCCAGAGCAGAAATAAAATCGGTTTCTTAGCCTTGGCTCCATCCTCTCTGCCCTCTTCAGGAGCCCAGCTCTTTGAGGTGAGACCCTGCCAGGTAGGCTGTGTGAACGTGTCCTCACAGTGCCCTTTTGGACACAGCAGGCGAAAGATGTTACCTCCGTCTTTTTGTGAGATTTCCCCTTTGAAAGGCAAGCACCCTGTGGGTGTATGTACATGGTCTCCTGAACCCAGGTATAAATAAGTGACAAGCTGTCTTATTCAAGTAATCGCAGCATATAAGAGAAAGGAAAACCATTGCTTTGACAGGAAAAATGAAACGTATTCTTTATCCTAAAAGACAAACTTTTTGTGTTTAGAATAAGCACCTTCAGCTTTTTCATGAAATAAGTGTTTTGTGTGTATTATCTACAGTCACCACCTCCTAAATCCTTTTTCATTTAGAAAGACTATGCCTGACATAGCTTTTGTATTTTTTTTTTTTTTCTTTCCCTGGTTAAGCAGAACCACTCACTGCTCCAAATGGAGCCTGTTCTATTATTGAAAGTTATTTCTTCTGGCACATTTTTTAACCTGTCTTAAAGTGATAACCACAGGGCCTTGATAAATTAATTAAAAAGCTTCTCTAAGGTGACTTTGGTGATTTTGTTAAGACATTTATTTTAAGAGTAATTCTCAGTGGACTTTATCAGTAAATGACTTTATTTCCAGCATTAAATTATTTCTGTACTAATGATATTGTAATTCCTTTCCTCATAGTAATGAAAAAAATGAAACTCTCCTCAAACAATGCTATGTTGGGTAATTTTAGGAATGCTCTCAGCAGAAGCTGTAAATTATATATATAAGGTCTAGAAAAGAGAAAACAGTAAAGAGTAGGGGAAAGCAGCTGTTAGAATTTCAAATAAATGCTCTTCACTGAACAAAGACAATCAAATACTTAGGAACCAAGGGGAGGAAGGATTATTCATACTCAAGGAGGTGAGAGGGCATGGGGAAAGCATGGAGACAGCTGGAGCTGAGGTAAATAAAACATACAGGAAAGGAAATACAGCCTCTGCTGCTCCGAAGAAGCTGGGTACTTTCTGAGGTGGACACAACCTTGGAGCTTTTAGTGTTTCCTTACTGATAAGCAAGAGTCAGCATTGATAAAGATCCTTGATAATACTTCCTCTGGAATGTACGGCATGCCATGTTTCTGCTTTGTAGTCATCACCGGGCATGCCTGAGTCAGACTGAGAGGTGGGAATTTGCCCAGGCTGTGTATGGGACCACTGAAGTAGTCAGGTCTTTGAATTGTGGAAGAACTCTCTTTCTTGCTCTTTTAACTCGCAGTATTAAGAACCATAGGTGATTTTTTTTTTTTAATCTATGGATAAAGAGTGCAATGAATCATCTATAGACCATGAATTAAACTGAAAAACTGGCCTTATAAATATGATCCTTATACATGGTGGGAACAAGTAGCTAGCTTGAATAGGGTGAACCAAAATATACTATCCACAGTTCTATTAATTGCTTAGAAAAGTAAGTCAATGGAAATATTAGATTTTCAAGGGTTTGTTTTATTGTGTCCAGGCTTGATTGACGGCTTATTGTAACAAAGGCTGTACTTACTATGTTTGAAGGATCTTTGTGAGGTTCTTGAATCACTGACATCCTACTCAGTAAACCTCTGGCGTAAGAAACTGTCCCTCCAGTGGTTTGTAAGAAGTTCTGAACTTCTCTGGTCTACAGAATGACAGGATGTGCAGGATGTCAGACCAGTGCTGACGGCAAACATGAGCTGATGACCATCGTGGCCCACCCTCAATGAACATATAAGCCAAGATTCAGAAATAGAGCAGCTCCACTTCCTGTGCTCAGACAGAAGCGTGCTGACCAGACTGACCAAGAGTGGTTGCTGAATGTTACACACTTCCTAACTTCCATCTTGCCTATAGAGGCAGCCCACTTGTGTCATGAAGAAGTCAATCTACTCAGTGGGTTCCCAGACTCAATCAGGGGTCACAGACTGGAGAGGCCTATGTATTCATGACATACACATAATCGTTCTCTTTTCTTTCTTTGTTTGAATGCTTTTAGGAGCTGCACACTCCAGTTCTCCCAGGTCCACCACTCCCTGTTGTCTTAATCCAGAGGGACTTGAGTTAGAACCACAGAGTATAAGGCAGCAAAAAGACAAACCTTGGCTTCGTTGATTTTAGCCCAAGTCAGCTCAAGAAATGAACTGCATTTCTATTTCTGGACATACTTGCCTGGACTTATTAGACCTACTTTGTTTCTCTTTACAGATCATGCAACAGATGAGTGACCACCGCTATGACAAACTCACTGTGCCTGATGACAGGGCCGCAAACTGTATATATCTAAATATCCCCAACAAAGGCCATGTCTTGCTGCACCGTACCCCAGAAGAGTATCCAGAAAGTGCAAAGGTAAAATAGCTATCCTTCCTGGCCACTGTACTGAAGTGGGCCTCCCTGTACATCTTCCTGCCTAAGGATTTTTTAATGAGAGAACGACACATAAGAGACTTTGCCTTTTCCTCTACACACATCAAATCATTAAGAAAACACAACAGTTAGTGTAATGTAGGGTACAAGGGAAGCTTATCCAACTCACTTTCTCTTTTCTATCTCTGGTCACTAATGTATGCTCAGCAGTAAGATGACCACGCCTGCTTTTCAAAGCTTTCCACATAAGTACGTGAATTTCCCGTCTATGATCCAGCCCTGATTCAATGTACCTCCCCACACTCATCATATATTCCTTAAGCATAGAGATCTACAATTAAGTGGTCGACTGTGTCATTGTTTTCTGCACATCGGAGCTATCCCTCATCAAAGCGTCATTTGTTTCTTAAGACACAGGATTATGGGCGACTCAAGAGGTGGGTGCTCATTGTTGGGGGGCAAAAAGAAGAGGTTCCATGTTATAGGGAGCAAAGAATCAAAAGGCAAAGCAGGAATATGATATACTTGGAATCCGCCAACTGGTCCCCCTAAGTATCTTTGCATTTATGTTCCAACGAGGGAATTGTCCCTGGATATGAATTGTTTTCTGGCTTAAGAAAGTCTTCATTGTCTGTCAGGGCATTCTGCCAGTCTCATTTGTAGGCTTTTGTAATTTCAATTTAATTCTACCACCAGATAGAGCAGTGCTTATCCATCGACTCTTCAAGTGTCCATATCTTTTAGGCATTTCAGCATATTCACCTCTGCCTACAGGAATAAGATGTTTATGCTAAGCATGACAAGACCTTTCAGTAACCATTGATCTTATCGTTTTTAACATCTTAAGTTTTAAAACTTTTAGAAAATATTTTATGGCCACCTTTTAAATTTACAATATTATATTATTCTTAGGTTTATGCTTTTAATCAGTCTCCCTCTTCAGCAGGTAAAAAAGAGTAGATAAAAATACATAGATAATTTCTCTTTCTGTGGCTGAAAAGTGTGAACCTGAAGGAATATAGCCTGACCACAGACTAGGGTGTAATCAGCTCTCAACTGAATACTGAATCTCATAGTTCAATGTGCATCAGGACTATTAAAATACAACTTCCAGAACCCCACAGAATCTGCGATGTCTGTAAGTACTCTAGTCACAGCAGTCACTTGGAGAAGACAGCTCAGGGCTGTTCATGCCTCTTCAGCCACCCTGATCATCTGACAACCAGATAATCATTAACTGCTTCTGAATTCAGCCTTGTGTCTGTCAACAGCAGTGATAACATCACCCACGTTTACTGAGGGCTTCCTCTGTGACAAGCATGTCGCATGCATTATCTTCTTTAATCCTTACAACAGCCCTGTGATGATTTTTCTGACCTTACAGAGAAGGAATACAAGGTTCACTTCTGTACAGTCCCTGGACTGAAGTCACACTTGCAGTAGTAAGTAGACAGGTTCGGAACCCAACTCTGTCCCACTCCAGCACACCTCATTAACCACTGTGCTGGATAGATTGTTTTTCCTGCATCTTTTCATGTGTTTTGTTTTCTTCAGAAGTGCTTTGTTTGAGCATCAGATCAAAATCTGTGGACTTAATTTGAAGTTTTGACACATGCTTTCAATGTGTGGCAAAAGATGCTCTAAGATTCACACCTGTCATTTAAGAGCAGTTTGAAAGGAAATACTCCACTTAAATTATATTTTGTCCTGTTTTTTTTCCAGTGACACTGGTAAGAAAAGAAACATTGATGTATAGCTGAGGGGATTTTTAAAGTGTGGAGAGAGTAGAGTACTCAGACTGAAAATACAGCCTCCAGCTTTCATGTATCACTTAATCTAGCAAGGACAATGGCAGAGTAAAGGCCTCGCTACTGACAACCGCATTTCTGACACGTCTTTAGTGCTGAGGTTAAAGCAGAGAACTAGTGGTTAACCAGTGCTACTGCTCTATGTGTATGGCTGTGGGCATGTGTGTGATCTCAGCTGCATGCACATCCTGCGGTGAAATGGGTAAAAAACCTACATTTACAAGTCAGATTAATTCTGTGCACCAGGCAGGGAGTTGCGGGTTAGACAGAAGCAGAAATATAACTCTTCTTCTCTCCCTTCCCTTGATGCCTCCTGTAGGTTTATGAAAAGCTGAAGGACCATATGCTCATCCCCGTGAGCCATTCTGAAATGGAAAAGGTGGATGGGCTGCTGACATGCTGCTCGATTTTAATTAACAAGAAGGTAGACCCCTGAGTCGCAGTGGCTCCCTCGCAGCCACTAATGCTGCCCCCACAAGGCCGATAACTCTGCCCACTTTTGTTATTTTCGTTGACAACCTGCGGTGCCATTGAGCTACTCACCGTTTACAAAAGTTTAACTGAAGTTTAGTTGTTTCATTCTGCACTCTCCCCACCCTCCCTTCTCAGTGGTACCTAAGTTGTGGATTTCTAAATGAATTAAGCAATCTAGAAAATATAGAGCTAATGGATGCTTGAACTGTGATTAATAATAGTAAGGAAGCACTCATTTTCGTGTTTGTATTAGTGTGAAGATTGTTTAGTTGCCAGTATATTCCAAAGAATGTCTTCGTGATCAGTCAGATAAGCTGGGGTTTCTTTTTCCCTGCCATGAATTATCTTTAATTCCTGTTAAAAGTCTCTAGCCCCTGGATTCTTCCCCACTCTCCCCTGCTTTTTGACTTATGAACTCTGAAAAAGCTTTTTTCCAGTTACTTTCCTTTACCTTTCTCACCACTATATGGTCACCTTAACCTAGGGTAAAATGCGGGGTCTTGCCTTCTTGGTATCTTCTTGAGGGGCCACCCTGTCTGTTGTCGGTCTTCTCATGGCTACATCTCTTGCCACTCCCCCAGCCTTCCCAGAGAGGCTCATAACCCCACAGCAGAATCGTGACTAAAGTCAGAGAAGCTGTCTGGGGAAGTGTTAACCGCACAGACACATCGTGACAGCGTTTGCCCCAGAGATCTAAATTCCATGAGCAGGCCACCTCATCTAGGAAGAGAAACTCAGCACCAGGTGGTTGCTAGGGGATCACAGGTCAAGAAATGTGGAAATGTCCCATGAGTACAACTTCTTAGAAAGTCTTTAAGTCACATTCCATGAATTTTTGCTTAGTTGCTGGTCATATACAGACCCTAAAAAATAGTATTATTTCTCCTTCATTTTATTTCTATTCTCACCCCCACAACCCGCCACCATTGTGACTCACCCCATCTCCAGGCTTACATCCACTGCAAGTATCATGGCCCAGCAGTTACTTATTACAAAAAAGACACATCAGCTCTCAGTCTGATTATTGATGGTCTAGCGTGAGCCAGAGGTAGCTTATTTGGAACGCGATTGGCTTGGTCCTTGAAACCAGGCACAGACAAAGGAAAATTCTGCTTAGAAATATTCATGAATATTTACTATGGAATTCAATGGAAATGTGTTTCCTCTCTCACCTTCAAATTATACAGCTAAACTGACACAGGTCCCTTACAAAGAACAATGAAGCAGTGAAGGAGAAATTGTTTGCTTTAAATTTAAAAGACAACCTCTTAGCAGGGACATGGTACTTTCCAAGGAATGGTGACTGATCCAGGCATGTTATCAGACTTCCGAGTCATCACCGCCTTTTCTGTATTGCCTGTGGCTTGTGGTTTAAGATCAGAATCAGGGAGATTAAGAAATGCTACTTCAAGTCTTGCTTTGCTCACCAATGTGTTTCTCATCAAAGTTCTTATGTTTGAGGACCAAGAGAAAATAACTTTCATTCATTTCATCTCCCCCTTAGCAAAGAGAGTGATAAACCTCTGAAAAAACCAAGACATCTTTAACCACTGTCTTTTTCATTTTTTTGATGATTTATGCCAGAAGTTGAATAAATTCCTTCTCTTCCTTCTCCTTGTTGCTTAACTTTAATATTCACAGCACATGCAAATAATTAATTGTAGCATCCTATGAATGAGCCATATCTTATTCACTGTTATATTTTTTAACTATCTCATCGTGAGTGAGTATGTTTTTACCAGAGAGAAGATTGTTACCCACATGCCCAAGTTCATAAAGAAAAATGATCCTCAGCAATCGAGTTACCTTTTGTGTTAAATGTTGTGTTAAATCTGGCCCTATATTGGCAAAAGCAATAATTCTCCCTCTCGTGTCAGAAATAACCATGAGAAAATGAACTCAATCAGCCAGTTTAGGTTTACTGTTAAAACTAAATGGCCTTCTACATTTCAGAATCTTTAGTTCTATGATCTCAGATTAAAGACATTTTCTCTATTGTGTTTAGCTAATTACAAGCGAATAGATTTCTCTTTTGGACACAGTTTTACAGAACTGCTTCTCAATATTTCTTTTCCTTTGTTTCTTTCCCTCTTTCTTTTTATTTGTCTCAAGAAATCACTTGGAATCTGTATTCCTCTTTAGAAAACCTTATTCTACCCTGCTTCTTCATCTAGTAGGCTGACTTCTTTGGATGCCCTATGTGATTTGATGTGAAAGTCTAAAATACTTTTGAGCTTTTTTTTTTGCAGCATAGTATTATTACTTCTTTGATGTTCTCATCAGCATAATACTATCTTCGAAGAAAAAAATAACCCACTACATACATTCTCCTCTCCTCTATTGTAATTTGTAATGATAGATAAACTAACAGAAACTGCTTTATGGTACTATAAAGACATTAGTAATTATATTTAAGTAAGTAAAAGTTGAGTCAGAATTACTTGATTAATAAGATTCAATTGATTAAGGGCAATATAGAGAAAAGACATTATTTAGTATTATTTCTGAAACTTAATGATAGCTATAGAAATTAGCTGACAGGTCTCTAATGTGTATTGACTGCTCTTTGAAGCTACTGTGAACAGATTACTACAGCCATCTCTTTACCTCTAAGGGAAGGGAAATCGTCTGTAGATGAATATGTGACTAATATCGAGTTGCATGTTAGTCTTTGTAATTATTTACGCTTTAACATTCGACAGAACTCAGCCGTGATTTCCACAAGGTCTTCAATTTGTGCATTTGATTTTGCTGACCATCTCGTTCCAATGTACGGTTATCCACTCTATGTGCCAAAACCAGTAATGCCTTCCATGGCCCTTTAGTCCAGAGAAGTTCTGCGCTGATTTTAGTCTCTTGCTGTCCAAATACTACAGGTATACCTATCACGATGGAATAAAGTGTGAGTTGTACTGTGATCAACAGCTTCTGTCTCTTTCTTGGCAACAGAACGAGCTATGGTGAGTTAAGTCACCATATCTTTGCTATCAGAGATGGGAAGTTGTCTCTCGTCCTGTCAATTAGAATTACTGTGCCTGCCAATCAGCTGCCACTAAGAACTTAGAGTAAGATGATCTTTACTGTCTTACGTCATACTTCCGGCACTTAAGTGTGTATGTTCTCCATGCTCTGTCAGAGAGATCTTGTGAGCTACTCTTTAGAGAGACCCCACTTCTTCCCTTTTACTCCTGCTGTGGTCAGCACACGATACAGCAGTTAGAGCAGTTATGAACTTTTTTTCATGCAAGAGTTTGCTTTTGTTTGTTGTAAGTTATCTTTTAAGAAATTTGCATATTTTTAAAAAATGTGATCTTTTTTTATCTCTAATCATTTTTAACTGAAAGTTGCTGTATCATTTTCTTTTTTTATTGTAAAAGTAATACCTGCTCACTGTAAAAATAAAATTCAGACCATACTAAGGAAACTCTAAGAGCAAAAGCAAAGCAAAGCATTACCCAAAATGTCATCATCTAGAAATGGCCACTATTAACACCTTGGAGAAGAGGCACACATCTATGAACAGGTATAGACTTAAATCTTGAATAGTTATATAAAATCATACTGCTCTGTAGCCTGTTGCCTTCACTTAGCTATATATGGTGGGCATCTCTCCCTGGCAGTAAACGTAGATCTGTATCATCAATTCTAATAGCCCCGAACAATCCATGATGCAGTTGTTGCGGTTTCTCTGCTAGTTTAGACAGAGCATCACGTCCCAGGTGCTCAGCGTGTCCACGTCACTGCTAGGCAGGGCCTTCACGTATCATGTGCTGCTTATGAGAGTCCACACACAACCAGAGTTCCTTCAGTCTTGTGTCTTCTTATGGAAACTGAATGATGGTAGGCTCCCCAAAAGCAGATCCCTCGCAGAGGTCGTTGGTTTCATCACATTTTCTCCATTCATGCTGCAGTGATTAGCTCTCCCTTACATAGGCTGGCATTGAGAAGGGACATAAAGCTAAAGTATGCCAACTGCCACCTACAGACCTGCTCCAGAGTCCCCAGAGGAAACAAAAACCCTTCTCCTACGTGCCAGACTCTCAGAGAAGGCAGACACTTTCTAAAGACTTGGCAGGAGCTCCCTGTCTGAACTTCCTCCCAGCCTTCCAGAATAATAGAGAAAGATAAGAATGAAAAAAAAAAATTCCCCTCTCATGACAAGATCCTGGAAACGGGTACTTTGCTGAATGAAGAATGCTAGGCAGCGGGCATTTCAGACAAGTGTGCCCGCGTCAAACAAGGGCGCCCTCTGCCAGGCTCCCGGGTGTCGCTCCTTTTGAAATCTGCCAGTCTGGAAGGGGCAGGGAGTGGGGACACAAGGGCACCAGGGCCGCTGGTACAACTGGAAGTAAGATAGGGGCTAGAAACAGCTGCTGTGGCAGTGAGGGGCACCAGTTGAAGGAAACCGGGTTTCGTCTGGGTTGGGCAGATTGACTCTGACTTCAGTAAATGGAGATGGGGACTCAGGCATTTAAGCCTGAGGGAACAGCATGAGTGAAGGCATGGAGGTGGGATAGCATAGTGGGTGTCTCCGGAGCATCTACTCTGTGCCAGTTGACTCTGCTGGGTCCTGGGGATATGACAGTCACAGCCCCTGCCCTTTTGGGACTTAAACAAGTAGCAAGTGTGAGGAACTTTAGAAAAGAAGAATGGATGCTCAGAGCAGATGAAAGGAGCAGGCAAGTGGATTTGAGAGAGGGAAACATGGGACAAATAGTAGAGCATTTGCCTGACAAGGCAGGGTGGAGCCTGGAGGGAGGTCCTTGCCCACAAAGGGAGAGTATTTGGACTGAATTTGGCAGTCTGTGAAGAAGTCATGAGAACTTTTGGGTAAGGAAATGATATGTCTGCAAATGGAGACATCAGCCTTGAACAGGATGAATAGGAACTGAGACTGATGTCTTTTAACTTTAATTTCTCCAAGTTTAATTTGTCATTTATGCATCTCTTCTCACCATCAAAATGTAGCCTGAAAGCCGGGCAATTAACCTCCTTGATATTTTTCTCTCCTTAGAAACAAATTAATAACAACTTCCCCTCCCAACTCCAAAGGGACATTTTAAACACAAATGAGATAAAAGGACTGAAGGGCTCTTTGGAAGAAAGATATAAAGTAAATATCATTATCATCATCATTATCCTCATTAACTCCCATCACAGCAATATGGATCCCATCAAAATGTCATCTTGTATTTGAAACATCAATCACCTACTCCAGAAATAACCCAGGTTTTCATCATTGATGCCTCTAAGCTGGACTGACAGCTTCCATGGCGAATTTACAGGTTTCCTTGGTAGCCGACAGGGCTGCTCTGAAGATATACTTGTATTAGGGGACTCTTGGCAAATTGGAATGTTTCCTATCTCCCTTCCCCCTCCAAACACTCATTTTTAGCTCAGTGAAAACTAAGCCACTTATAGCACAAGATAACTGAGTTATCAGGCTTTTAGGAGAATGTGCAGGTGCCAAATATGTTACTGTCACTATAAATAAACAAAAGATTCAAACCAGTGTGCCAGCTAACCGTTTGGTAAAATAAAGCCTGAGCTAGCTTGTGACATGAATGATGGGTCCCTAGGTCTTGGGAAGCCCCTCTATTATCAATAAAAATTGTTGTCATTTGATTATGAATACAAGGAGTGAGCTTGAGTAGATGCACATAGATCTAAGGAGGTATTTTACTTTTTCCTATGCTTAAACATTTTTAAAATAATTTTTAATTCCATCATGTGAACAAGGAAACATATTGATTAGCTAGGACCCTGGGGCAGAATTCAGAGGATAACTGTTTAAAATTATACCAGGATACCATATGCAGTGTTGAAGTTTCCCACTGTCCCATCAGGGTACAGAGACTATTTCACATTGATTCAGGGGAAGTTCAGGAATCAAATAAGTCCTGATTCCAAGCACAATGGAGCTTTAGAGAAATCTTAGCTCTTCTAAAAGCTGGTGTAACAAACAGATTCATGAATCCTGCTTAAAATTCCAGGGCAGGATATAAACAAAGTTATCTATTTTGTTTACAAGTGATCCAGAAGAGAATATGAAATCCCCTAGAGTGAATGCTAGGATGGCATCATGGGGCTGACTTCCTTTCTAGGTTTGATAATAACTGAGAGAGATGGAAGGAACACTGCTACCATGGCAGGGTGACAAGGAGTCTGTGACAGGGAGAGGATTTGCCCCTACTTGAATCAAGTGAAGAGCATTATGAAGGTCTGCCTCAGAGGTAAGAGTGTTAAGGGTAAAACAAAGGATGGGCAGGCTCTCAGAAAGCAGCTGTCAGCAGCATTTCTTGGCCCAGGAAGACAAGGACAGGAAATTATGCTACTGGCTCTGGGAGGAAGGACCACACCTCAACCAGAGACCAGGATCCAGAGTAGGGCAGCTGTACCTCGGCCTCCCTCTCCTCATTTCATATCTGCTGATGCTCTCCATTGACTTAACACCACTACAGTGGACTAGAGACCCCTGCAGAGTTCAGCCTCCGGGGCACAGAGCGAACAAAGAAGGATCTGGAGAGGGTAGGGAACAGTCAGCACTATGCCATGAGGAGCTCTTTGCCCATCAAAAATGACCATCGCTGACTCTCTCTCTTTCTCTCAAGGTTGGCATTTAAATACTATTTCTTAGCAAAGTCAACAGCCACATGCTAGTTGTGTGGTCTGGTTCTCCCTGTCTCAATATCAGAAAATGATTGGAGCAGGATCAGCAGTTGAGCATGAGCAGCCCAGGGTGCGAGAATGTCACATTCCAAACCCATGAGTCCTGGCCCTCTTTAGTAGGCACTATGTTAGTTCTAAAATTAGAGCTGCCTCTTGAGCACCTGTGTCCAAACACAGCTAGCTGCCTTTTTTACAGCATGCCCATGACCTGCTGGTGACATAAAGTTGTTTAGGATTTCAAGTACTTGCTTTTTCTGTTTCCCCTTTTGTTTGTACATAAAGCCAGTCTTGCTAAGCATGAAATGCTTTGGTTTTACAAGGTTATGTTGTTCATGGGGAGACTACGCAGTTGACACTCATATATCTGAGGAATGGGGAAACTGCATATATGAGTTTATTTTAATTTGGAAAATAAAGTTACTGCAGTAAAATATTTTAAAAGTTTAAAAAATACATTCAGTCTACACTAACAATAGTGAGTTCCTCATTTCTGGGGGTGTTCAAATAGAGGCCAAAGGACTATCTCCAAGAGAATAATTGTAGAGAGAAGGCTCTACCAATAGACTCTGCTGTAGGCAGCATCTAATGCCTCGCATCGCCCTGCTATTCTCTGATCAGGCACTTGTACTGCTGTGACCCAAGTGACTTTTCTTTCCCCTCTGCCCCACCCCTCAGCCTAGCCACCCAAATGTATGTACATTGTCTTCATCTCTGAAATGATGGTGGTGAAGTTTCCACTTCCAGAGTGACAGCGTGAGGATTTCTGTGGACTGGCACCCAAGAAAACCTGATGCAAATTATTTTTAATCAAGGAATATTTAGGGTCTCTAGAAGTAGTCATAAGCATATATACAGCAAGGGAAAAAACATTCAAGAAAGACTACAAACTCTTGGTAAGATTAGTGAGAGTCTATGGCATTGAACCCACGCCATTTGAACCCTCCCAGCTCAGTGATAGACACCTGTTGTGGACTGAAGGAGCCGAGGATACAAGGTCCTCTCCCCACATCCCTGGGAAGGGATGGGACATCCGATGGCTCATCCTGCCCCTGGCTACCTGTTGCAGAGACTGTGTTCTGGGCAAGTGTGTCTGGGAGGTGGGGGCTCTCTTGCTCCCATCCCCTCTCAGTGGACAGGTTTTACCTGGACCCTGGCATCAAGGAGAATACTGGAACCCTGAACAAACTTTGCCCCAGTGCATGAGCAGGGTTTCCAGGCAGAAGAGGCAAGTAAAAAAGACCTAAGGCTACTGTCTCCTGTCTATCGAGCACTCACCAAGAAACCAAAGATTTACTCATGGAGAAACTCACTATTGTCCTACCCCAGCTACAGAGCTGTGACTCAGAGATTTTTTCTGTAGCAGAAACAGAGCATGGAACACAGAGCTCAGAATTCCTCACCCAAGAACTGGCTCCCCTCGCAGCAGAAGATGAAGTTCAAGTCTAAGAGTGTCTCAAAGCAACATAGAATGCAGTAAAAGCAACTGGAAGGAGATTGGCAGAGTACTGGGAGATAAACTCTAGGCTTCCAGGTTGGAAAAGAAAAACCAAAACTCTCTATTCATAGATGATATGGTCTTATATGTAGAAAATCCTAAGGAATTCACTAAAATAAATGACTGGAACAAATAAATGTATTCAGCAAGGCCTTATGATGTAAGATAAATGTAAAAAAAAAATTAACTGGGACTCTGTATTGCAATGAACAATCCAAAATGGAATGAAGAAAGTAGTGCAATACTTGTATTCTGAAAATTGCAAAACATTGTGGAAAGAAATTAAAAATCCAAATAAATGGGAAAATCTCTCATGTTCATTTATTAGAAGATTTTACACTGTTAAGATGGCAATTCTTCTCAACTGATTTATAGATGGAATGCCCGTAAGAATTCCAGCTGACCTCTTTGTAAAAATTGACAAGCTGATTCTAAAATTTATATGGAATTACAAGGAGCCTCAAGTTGCCACAAGAATACTGAAACAGAAGATCCAAACTGAAGGACTCACACTTCCAATTTCAAAACTTCAAAAAGCAGCAGTAATCGGGAGTGTGTGGTGCTGACATAGATCAATGGAACAGCATGGAGAGTCTAGAAATAAATCTATGTGTCAATGGTCAATTGCTTTTTGACAAGGCTGCCATGACTATGAAATGGTGAGGGAAGAACAATCTTCTCAACAAATACAGCTGGGACAATTAAGTACTCATATGCTAAACAATGAAGTTGAACCCTTCTTTCATACTACATGCAAAAAAGACTAACACAAAATGGGTTAAAGGCCTAAATGTAAGAGCTGAAATATGAAACTCTTAGAAGAAAATATAGCAGTAAATCATCATGACCTTGGATTTGGTACTGAATTCTTGATAGGACACCAAAGCACAAAAACAAAAGAAAAAAATAGATAATTTTTTTATGTGTTTCAAAGAATGCTGTCAAGAAAAGTGATAACCCGCCGAGTGGGAGAAAATATCTGCAAACCATATAGTTGATATATAAAGAACTCTTAGAACTCAGTCGTCAGAGAAGACAACCCAAATTAAAAATGGGCAAAAGATCTGGAGACCTGTCCTCAAAGAAGATATGAAAGTGACCAATAAACATATGAAAAGATGTCAGGCATCATTAGTCATCAGGGAGGAATGTACACAACAAAATCACAATAAGATACCACTTTATACTCATTAGGAGAGCCAGAATCAAAAAGTTCAGATAAGAAGTGGAGGACCTGGAGATGAGAAGCCCTCAGGCACTGCTGAGGAAACATGAAATGCAGTACTTTGGAAAACAATCTGGCAGTTCTCCAGCACATTGAGTTACCATATGACCCACAATCCCACTTCTTGTACTCACCCAAGAGAAATGAAAGCACATGTCCACATAAAAATATATACATGAATATTTATAGCAGTATTATTCAAAAGAATTAAGGGGTGGAAGCAACCCAATCATATACCAGCTGATGAATGGATACGTAAAATGTTTATCTCCACACACTGGACTATGTTCAGCCATAAGAAAGAAGGAAAGGCTGATACACGTTCCGGCACGAATGAACCTTGAAAACATGCTAAGTGAAAGGAATAATCACAAACACCATAGATTAAGTGATTCCATTCATATGAAATATCAAATAGGCAGAAACCAATCTCAATGGGCAGAATCAGCAGGAGAGCCTCTCTAAATAGAAGAGACAACTCTGTAAAGAGAGAAAGTAGACTAGTAGTTGCTTACAGGTGGGAGTGGGGGAAGGAGGATGAAGGAGAAGACAGAGTGAGTAACAACTCAAGGCTGTGGGGGTTCTTTTTCAAATAATGAAATTGTTCCAAAATTGACTGTGGTGATGGTTACCTATATGAATATGCTATAAGTATATTTGAAACCCAAACATTTTACATAGCGAATTATTTTGTATATAATGCTATGTCAATTTTTTAACTGATGGTGATAATATTTTGTCCTCTTCATATCTCAAAGGGTGGTGGGAACATCGAATGAGAGAATTTATGTAAGAGTACTTGCTACAGCATGCGGAGCCACACAGATGTAGCCTATCATTTTCTTGAATGGGTTAATCAGTTTTTCATTCTCTGTCACAACCCCTGAGCTGCCATTCCTTAAACTTCCTTGTCCCCCTACAAGTAGATTTATTTTCATTAGCAGTTAAAATTCATTGACAGAGCCCAACCCATGAAATAGTGCTATCTAATAATTACTGATGGAATGCGTCTTACTATGATAGTCTTTTTAAAAGGGGAAATCACATATTTACATGTCTTCCCAAAACTCAAGTGTGTGCAATGACCACACATGCCATGTTCCCTCCTACGTCAACCCTGGAGTCCACACAGTCCATATAACACTTTCCTCGCTGGTAACTGCTCGTAACCTATCAGGTTCCCAAACCCATTACCGCATTTTAGCCATCACTGCCCCCTTTCGAGTCTGGATGAGGAAGCGTTTAACTAAGCAAAAACAGATGAAAATGAGGCACCACCCTGGCAGCCGAGTCCCTGTACATCCCAAGGAACAAGGTTCTTGACCGAAGACCCAGGGAACAATCAAGATGAACAACTAAATAAAATAAAGTGCTTCTTCCTCCACTTTCTCTTCTTGCCTGCCTGCCTAGTCACCTTCATTCCTCCCTGTACCCTTCCTTTCAAAAATAAAAAGAGAAAGAGAGATAAAAATGAAATCTTCTCAGTTTGGTGAGACTGCAGGTAATATTGAAAATATACTGTGATTTAGCTAAATAAGTCTCTGAGTGAAGCATTTTTATAACGAAGAAAAGGAGAGAAATCAAGTTACTGTTCCTGTGCTCGGCTAACCTGGCCAGTCCTGCTGTCTAAATGCCTCTTGCTTGCCCACCCAGTCATACGACTTTGGACCTCAGTCCACCAGCCATTTGACTTATGAACAGCTGATATCCTTCTTGATCTATTTTTTTTTAATTTTGTAGATAGTATTTAATGATATTGCCTACTGGTTTTTTTCTTTCTCTCTTTTTTGTCTTTGTTTTTGTTCTGTTTTAATCCCCATGCCTGGCTTGATACAAGGAAGTATTTTATATGCCTTAATCTCTTTCCCTTAAAACTCACAAGTGTCCTATGAAATAAGGCCCAGAGAAACTCAGTCATGGACAGAGTCACACAGACAGTGAGTGTGGCGTTGGAGCTCAAATTCTGATTCTGTCTGGGCCGTATTACTCAAGCTCCAGCATTATTCTATGTTGCACATTAAAACAGGTATCCTACTAAAATTTCAAAGTTATTACACATCAAGGTATTTTCAGAGTGTATACAAAAATGTTTTTTCCCGTGATTTTCCATAGTAATGCAGATCTGGGAGTTGAGTTGCCCTCCTTCCGGGAGGAATTCCCTGATTGAGCCTCAAAAGCAGGAAATTCGGATATCCTGGTTTGCCCACGCTGTGCTTGCAGAAAAATAGTGGGGCAACCGCGCCCTCTAGTGGGTATTTGCATCTTCTTCTGCAGCCTTTAGTGGAGGGCAGGGGAGGGTTAGTTCTGCCTGGGCTCACCTGTTTCCTTGTGCTACACAAGACCCTGGGCAACCTGAGCCTTTCTGGAACCTGGCTATGGACCTGGTTTAGAAGGATTCTGTGGCTGGTCTCTCCCATCTTGGCTGAAATTAGAAATGGGGTCAAAGTTCCCATGAGGTGTTTAAGATTCGTACACATTGGAATTTGAGAAGATCTGAAGTTTTCTGACCAGAAAACTTCCCCTTGTCTCCCACAGCTTGAACACACCTGAATTTCTGCCCGCGGAGCACCAGCTCCTGAATTAAGGATTTATTCCCTCCTAGGGAAAAAGAAATCACCAACTCTGGGGTATAGGAGTCAGGTATAATCAGTCAGAAACACTGATTATTCGCATCCTCACAGGAAACACTGACATCTCACCCTTTCCTGTTAACAGGTGTTTTAAGGAACAGGAAAGGAACTAAAACAATGATAGCCAATAGTAGGCAGAGAAGGCAAGAAATAAAGGAAGCAGAGGGATAGGGGAGAAAGTACGAGAAGAGAGCAAACAGAGGAAGGAAGGGCATGGGAGGAGGCCAGTTCAGCCCCTTCTGCAGCTGACTCAATCTTCATTGTCCCTGGATTAGAAAATAAGAAAAACCTGCAAGGGCACTTGTTTTCAAGGCACGGACATTCAACAGCTTCCATGGGACTCCTATCATTGCTTGATATTTAGACTGGGTTTCCAGAGAAACAGAATAGGATGGATGGATGGCTGATGATATATAATTAGATAGATAGATAGATAGATAGATAGATAGATAGATAGATAGATGGATAGATAGATAGATCTACTATAAGGAATTGTCTCACAAGATTATGGGAACTGAGACATTATGGGAACTAAGGCATGACTTAGTCCAAGATCAGCAGTCACAAGTTAGAGATTCAGGAGAGCCAAAGGCATAGCTCCAGTCCAAGCCCCAGGGCCTGAGAGCCAGAGAGCCAATGGTGTAAGTTCCAGCCTGAGTCCAAGTCTGAAGACAGAGGACTGGTGTCCCAGCTCAGACTGTCAGGGAGAGAGAACTCTCTTCTTACTCGGCCCTGTATTCTGTTCAGGCCCTCAGTGAATTGGATGAGCTGCACCTGCGTTGGGAAGGGCCACCAGCGTCACTCAGTCTATGAGTTCAAAAGTAAATCCCACCCGGAAACACCTCACAGACACACCGAGAAGTGATGTTCAGCTAAATGTCTGCGCACCTAGTGGTCCAGTCAAGTTGACACCTACCATTAACCATCACAGTTGACAACAGCACCTGTCGGCATACTGTTTTCTGGTGGTGGTGCCCAGACTGCTCTCACCCGAGACAGAAGCTGAAGCAGAACAGTCTTTCCTAGCACCACACGCCCGGCCTCTAACAGAGCAATTGTTTGGGATGTTTGAAAAGTGCAAATTTAGATGAATGAACGAACTCACAGATTTGGGTCCAATATACAAAAAAAAAGTAGCACTTTTGTCATTACACTCCTGTGTCCTCTGCAAAGGACAGTGAGCTCTGCATTGGGGATTGTACAGGTTTGGGCATGGTGACTGACACAGAGAAGGTGCTTGATAAATCTTTGGTGACGCAGGAATAAATGGGTCAACCAACGAGTGAGAGAACAGAGCCACTGTCCATCTCCCAAGGGAAGAGCCTGCTTTGCTTTTTTCCTTGGAGCAAATCAAAAACCACACCAACCTCTGGTCAGAATCTGAAATAGACTTTACAAGTTGATGTATTTGACATTCTCCTCAGACTTGAGGAGTCTGGACTTGTAAAATCCCAGCACTGCAGTTGTCTAGAAACTCAAACTCACATAGCCTTCGGGAAAAGGCAGGGAGGCTGTGCCATCAGCGGCGCCTGTGAGCAGCCTATGACAGGACCATGGGGAGAATGAACATTCTGATTAAATGGAAACTGTCACACCCAGAGAGACTACTGAGCCAACAGGAGACCTGCCCTAATGCTCTGAGACAGGTTTCCAGAACCATTCTGAGAAGGGTAGAGATATGAGGAAGAGACAGCTGCCTTCTGGGTTTCTGTGTCTTGGTTTTGCGTGTGAGAAAAAGTGGTGGTGGCCTCAGAAAGAGTCACTGAAGTATGAGGCATTTATCAACCCCCCTCATATGAGAGGCCAGGCTCAGGGCAAGTCAAACCCCAGTTAGGCATGACTTAGGCCAACTAAGAGAGGAGGAATAAGTGGTAGTGACAATGTGCACCTACAATAGAGCTGGTCTCAAACCCTGGCTTCATCAGTCACAGTCCATTACAGGGGCACCAGAAGGCAGCCTGAGAAGACTTTAGCCCCTCAGGATCTCCACCAGGTCTTGAGTTATGCCAAACATAGTAATTATCATTGTAATAAATAGTTGAGGTGGTCTCTTATGTAAAATGTGAATATAGCCATTTTAAGAAACCTAGTTATTTTTATCATTTACAAGTTAACACAGTATGCTCTTTTTTTTTTTTAAGGAAAGGTGCAGGCAGGAATGCAGGTTCATAGGCAGGCAGGCAGGAGGAAAGAGGAAGAAGCAGCACTTTATTTCTTTTATTTAGCCATACACATCTTGGCTGTTCTCCCAAACATCAGGCTACAAACCTGGGCCCTTGGGATGTACGTGGGCTGTGCTTCCATCAGAGGCAGTTGATCAAAGCACTATACCCCCAGGGTGCACCACGATATGCTTTTTTATATAAATACAACTTCCAGACAAGTCACCTATGCCCACCACCATATATGAATTCTGAAGCCAACACTGGTAAATCATCATAAGCTTCTGTTTCCTCCTCTGTTAAAAAATAAAAGTTAATATCGCTATTGAGTGCCTTCTGCTTTCCAGGCACTGGGCTAGATATTTTTATGTCAGTGATCTCACTTAATTCTTGCAACAACAGCTGAAGTCAGACCTTACCTCTCTGTGCCTCAGTTTCTCAAGTTGTACGACAAAGACCATAATGCCCTCTTGGGATTGGAGTGGAGGTTAAATGATGTGTGTAGAGTACGTAGTGTGCCTGGCAGGGCTGCGCACTGATAGAGCAGTGGTTAAGTCAATCACCTCTGAAGAACACAAGCCACACATCCTTGAGTTCAAGGCCCAGGTCCTGGAGGGAAACAACCGGGGTAAACAACTAAATGGAAATAAAATAAAAACACTTCTTCTTCCTCTCTCTTCCTGCTTTCCTGCCTACTTGCCTTCATTCCTGTCTGCACCTTTCCTTTTAAAAAAATAAGAAAGAAATGGCAGGAATAATGATTAGGAGGATGCTGGAGAGACTGAAGATAAGGTGGGAGAGGAGGAGAGAAAAGATGAAGAAAATGAAATCAAGGCTCCTGATGGGCAGGACTATGACCTGAATGTGGACCCTCCCTCAGGTGCTCTTTCTCAGTCACTGTCCCTCTCCACCAGAATGCCTGAACAGCACTTAGTTGCTTTGCTCATGTGCACTGAATCCACACACCACTGAACTAAAGCGGGGCTTCTGCACCTGCAGAGTAGGGGGATCTGGCCTTGGACAGCTCCAGCCTCGGTGTTGACATCTTGTAGACTCCCCTTCCTGTAAGAAGGCCCTACCGCTGCTCCATGTAAGTCCATGTTCCTAACAGGGACTTAGAGAAGAGCAAAAAGAACCATTCTGGAGCAGGCCAGGCCCTGCAGTCCAGAAGAGCCATCGGTTTAGGCAAGATGGCAATGAAGTTTGAGAGTCAACGATGGAAGCATACACGACACCTTGGGTAGTGGAAAAAGGAGTAAAAGAATGAAGGATAGAGATGATCATCGTCCTGCTGTGCCCATCTCCCCTTCCTCTTTTAGTCCTTGACATTTTATCTGGCACATGACCACTCAGTCAGAAATTACATTTCTCAGCCTCCTTTAAAGCTACTTCTAACATGGGAGTAAATTCTGGCCAAGGGAATGTGAACAATGTAAAGATATTATGCCCTCCTCTTTATTTTCTATCTTCCCATGGTCAGAAACCCACACCTGGCCCTGGTGAGAGAACCTCAGCCACGAAGACAAAGGGGCACCCTTGGAGTTGGTGGAGCAATGAGACAGAAGGTGACCTCAGTTTGGGCCACTCACTTAACTCTGGATTTTTTTTTTTTTTTTTTTTCTAAAGAAAGGTGCAGGAAGGAAGGAAAGCAAATAGGCAGGCAGGAAGGAAGAGAGAGGAGGAAGCAGGTTTTTTTGTATTTTATGAATGCAACAATGAGCAATTTATTTTATGTTCATCCTGATTGTTCCCACAGGTCCTGAACCTGGGACCTTGGGATATATGTAAACTGGGCCAGCCCCCTATCCACCAGGATGGGCCTTAACTCTGGATATTTCCTTGAGCATTTTAAAAACTCCTATCTTGCTTGTGGTCTTCTGGTTAAAGCGGCATAACCTGCACACATGTTAATTGTCCAGACCCAGGAGTGGATCACCCAGAATCCCAGCCAGCAAAGCACCAAATCCAGAGAAATCTGGATAGCCCCCCAGGGCTCCTCTGAGAAGTAACAGAACTGGCTGCCAGGGTGTCTGAGGAAAGAGCATGAGCTTCTGGGGCACATGGGTTTCTGAATGGCTCAAGGGGAGGTGAGCTATTCCCCTTGGAGGGAGCAAAAGGGCCTCCCCCGGACACCTGGGATTAAGTTCAAACTGATGTAGATGCTCTATAGAATGGCTCATTCCTGGGAAAAACAAGACCTCGCTTTGCTCACTATTAAATCTCTGGTTCTTGGCCTGACCCTCAGGATGAGCTCAAAAAATATCGACTTGAATATTGATTGAATGAATAATGGGACTTGTAAATTTTCAGCTCAAAACAAGAGCAGGTCTTCCAGCAGAGACCAGGAGGTGGGCACCAAAGGGAAAGGGCTCTGCTTGGCCAGTTTCTCCATGGGCCGTCCCTCTAAAACCAAGGGATTACCAAGGCTCTTTAAACAGGTCCCTCTCTGGGCCTCCCTGGCTTCCCAAACTTTAGATAACAGTAATTGGGGGAATTTCAAAAAGTCTTTGGCTGATCTGGGGGACTAACACTAGCCGGCAAAAGCCCTGAACTAGGAAAGCTGCTAAGGGAACAACAGTAAACGGAACTGTCTTCTCTCCCCCTTTAGCCACTGTTTCTTCATTCAACAAACATTTTTTTTAAGGAGAGGTGCAGGAAGGAGTGAAAGCAGGCAGAACAGGAAGGCAGGAAGAAAGAGGAAAAAGAGGCACTTTAAAAAATTTTTTAGTTGTTTATTCATCTCAGTTTTTATCCAACCCGGTGCATGAACCGGGTCCTTGGGATTTGTGGCTTGCACTCTCAGTTGAAGGCAGCTGACTAAACCACTGCTCCACCAGGGCACCCCAACAAATGTTTACTGAGGGTCTGCTATTTGCCAACACTCAACCAAGTGCTGGTGTTTTAAGAAAATTAGATTACAGCACTGTCCCTGCAAAAGGAGCCCAGACCCCAGCTCAGACAGCAGACCAGGAATGCAGTCACTCACTGAGGAGAGACAGCAGAGAATCAACAATACTGCCATCCCCAGGATGTGTGGAAATGCCAGAACTTCCTCATTTACCAGCAAGGCTACCCCTTACCCTCCATTCCCCTCCTGTCCGCTGACAGACTGGCAGGGCTGCGGTCATGACCAGCTAATGCAGGCCAGGGTCTAACCTGCTGGTAACTCCTACCCTTGCTGCTGGCTAGGAAGTGGGTACAGAAATCAGACTGCAAAGCAGTTCTTGTCCAAGCCCGGACACAAATGCTCACAGAGCCCACTGACATTTGAAGTGTGGTGGCAGTCACCTCCCAGATCCTGACCAGATTGGCAGCGAAGAGTGGCCTGGGTGATGTGAGCAGGGAAAGACTGGAGAGCAAGACAACCAGCCCTGAGCCTGGGGCCTGGGGAAGCAGTGGTGGAATGAGGAGGGGTGGAAAACATAACACACAGGAAACTGGGAGAGAACTGGAGGAGAAATCTTTTAATCAGAAAGCCTGTTTGTGCCATGATGGTGACTGTGAGTGGGTATGGAACAAGCACACAACAGCAGGAGAAATGCTCATGGTCCTTGTGCTGACGCATTAGGGGAGGCAGCAAAGAGGAAAGACAAACTAACAGCCTTGCTGTTAATTATTAAACAAAATAATGACCTACCTCTAGCCCGAGGGACCGCTACCCACGGACGGCTGATTTCACAGTTGCAAAAACCAACATGCATGTTAAAAAGATATGTCAGATATCTTTTTTTTTTTTTTTTTTAAGGAACAGTGCAGGCAGGAATAAAGGAGAGCAGGCAGGTAAGAAGAGAGAGGAGGAAGAATAATTTTTATTTCATTTCCATTTATTGTTCACACTGGTTATTTCCCCCTGGACCCAGAATTCTAACCCAGGGGTACACGGTCTGTGTCCTCCTAAGGAGGAGACAACTGACCCAACTGCTGCTCCACCAGGGCACACTGTCAGACTTTTAAAAAACTTTCATTTTGAACTAGTTTTAGATTTGCATTAAAGTTGCAAAGATAACACAAAAACATCCCTTATATCCCTTGCTCCAAGCCTCTGATGTTAATATCTTACATATCATGGTACATAATTATCAAGAATAGTAAATTAACATTTGTATAATATTTTAACTAAATTATAGAATTTATTTGAAACTCACCATTTTTTCTATTTTTTTTCCTGTGCCAGTACCCCACAGTACATTTATTTGACTTGTCTTCTTATCTCTTGCAACACATAATAGTTCCTTTGTGTGTGTGTGAAAGATAAGTTTATTGCCAACATATATACACATCAACTTAACAGAAAGCATCAAGAACTGATTAAAAATTGCTTTTTATTGTGTCTCGATTTTTCCACATATTAACCTAGATAATATTTTTCTTGAGAAATTTAGGTTGCATGTAGACTGAAAATTAGAGTTGAGAGAGATCATAGGGAGAGCAAGACCAGGCTGGGAAGAAATAGGAGGAAAGATTAGTGATAAATATAAGATATAGAGAAATAAAAGGAGTACAACCTATGATAGTGTCTTAGTCTTTCATGAACTTGACACTTTCAATGAGGACTGATGAGCTATTTTTCAAAATTGTATTTGTCCAGTGTTTTCTCATGATTTGTTCCACGTTACGTATTTTTGGCAAGACTACCATAAAAATGATATTGTTATTGTGTGCTTCTCAGCGTATCAAGGGATTTGTAATGTTGAAATGACATTACTGAAGATGCTGACATTGATCACTTGGTTAAGTTGGTATCTCTAGTTTCTGTATTGTAACACTACCTTTCCATTTGTAGGTAATAAGTACAATACTTAAGACTTTTTCTAATCTATCATTTTAAATTGATTATAACTCCTAACTCCTAACCTCTTCATGTGTTTGATTTCCTAGTGTAGGATTGTGATTATCTTGAAATGGTCCCAGCACTGTGACCCAGAAGCCTCAGGGTCATTGGTGTTCATGGCACCAGATGAGTATTCAGTGGATGTGGATGAAGTTCCACTATGAGTCAAACCAACAAGTGCACGTGTGAGCCTTGTTTGGCTTTTGATTCAAATAAACCAATTCTAAAGAGACCTTTGTAAGACAATCCAACATATTTTTATATAAATTGGTTACTGGATAATATTAAAAAGTCATTGAGGCACACCCTGGTGATGTAGTGTTTTGGTCTGCTGCCTCTGGCCAGCGCAGTCCACATACATCCCAGGGACCTGAGTTTGTGTCCTGGGGCCAGAGAAAATGAGCAAGATGAACAACTAAATAAAAGAAATAAAATGCTTCTTCCTTCTCTCCCTTCCTGCCTGTCTACTAACCTTCATTCCTGCCTGCACCTTTCCTTTAAAAAAAAATTACTGTTAGTTTTGTTAGGTGTGATGATGGCATTTTGATTATAAATTAAAAAGACATGCTTTTCAAGCTGAAATACATGCTGATATATTTGTCAATAAAGTCACGTAATGACAGGAATTCATATAAATTACTCCAGAAGAAAACATGGTGAGATAGATGATCGTAGAATGCGAATGTCAGTCATTATTAAATCAGCTGATGAGCACTTGGGGTTCCATTATACGTTCTTTTAAAAGGAAAGGTGCAGCAGGAATGAAGGCAAGTAGGCAGGCAGGCAGGAAGAGAGAAGGAAAAAAACACTTATTTTTATTTAGTTGTTCCTCCTTGTTGTTCCTCTCCATCCCCTGGGCCCAGGACATGAACCTGAGCCTTGGGGTGTCTTAGAACTGTGCTTGGCCAGAGGCAGCAGACTTAATGGCTACTCCCCAAAGCTGTGCCATACATTTTAAGTTCTGTATATTTCTTATTTCCAAAATAAAATGTAAAAGTTATTTTGAAACAAAGCACTTTTCTTATCTCAGTTAAACTGCCTCATAAAAATCCCCATTCCCACGTTACTGCAGTTTTGTCTGCAACCTATGAAACTGATCGTTTCCCACACTACAGTGTCAAGAGCAAAGCTCATCCCATCCTCAATATCTCTGTGATTTCTGCCACTCCCCGCTCAGAGGCTCTTCCTCAGGGAGGCTTCCCTCCCGAGCTGCTTTCTTCTCAGGCAGACTCTTCACAGAATTGCTGGCGACTCAATCAGTCGTTGACAAGTATTCACATACTTTCGTCTCTGGTATTCCAAAGTATAACATCACACTCCATATAGCTGCACCTGTCTCTCTGCCTAGTTCATTCCTGTCTTCTCTGCTTTTGCTACCTCTGTTCATTAATCATAAGGTGTGCCCATTTCCTCCTAGAGATTTCAGGTGCCATCTGATGCCAGAGTTGGGTTGATAAGTCACTTCGGCTCTTTGAGACTCAAATCCTTCATTTGTAAAATGGGTAAAATGACCCTACCACAGGGGTCATTAAGAGAACTTCAGAGGACAAAATGCATGTATCTATTTTGTGCATTTGTGACAGACTGGAGGAGCTCAATACATTTTCTTTCACTCCAGTCAGGGCGGCCCAGAAAGCCCCACGTGGACATATGTAACAAACGTCTCACCTGGAGCACCACGGTGGTTCAGGCAGTTAAATCTGCAGCTTCTGAGCTTTAGTTCACGGGAGTCCAAGAGCCCACGTTCAGGCCTGGGCCAAAGGAAAAACCAAGATGAACAGCTAAATCAATGAAAAGATGCTTCTTCCCCCTCCTCTTTTTCTGCCTGCCTACTTGCCTTCATTCCTGCCTGCCCCTTGCCTTTAAAAAACAAAAACAAACAAACAAAAAGAAATCTAGCTCTGAGGTACAGACCCAGAAAAGAGAAGCCCGGTGTTGGCACAGCCCTTGGGCATGAGATACGGGCATTGTGACTGGCACAGCAGCAGAATTATTGCTTCACCTGTAACGTATATTATTGTGGAATCTGATGAAGTTAAAGAGATATAAAAGACCACAGCCTCACACTTCCACCATCTAAACTCCGTGACTGAGCACACAGCTGAGCACAACTGCACGTGGTAACCCCAGTTTCTCCCCCAGTCTCCGAACTTGCTTCCTGCCTCCCTCTCTCTTGTCCCCTCTGCTCTATTCCACTCTCTTCCTCCTTAATCCTTCCACATAATGGAAACCTGCGTCACGCTCTAAGGTGGTTGAGTACATCAAAGCTGTTGTGTCTGAAAGTGCTTTGGACCCACCCTAGCTAGGCCTACTCTCTCAGAGCACAGTCCACACACATCCCAAGGTCCCGAGTTCATGTCCCGCAGCCCGGGAACAACCAAGATGAACAACTAAATTAAATAAAATGCTTCTTCCTCGAAAATTAAATAAAATGCTTCTTCCTCCTCTTTCTTCCTGCCTGCCTACTCATCTTCACTACTGCCTGCACCTTTCCTTTATTTATTCAAAAAATAAAGTACATTGTTAAATGCAAAGTGCTGTACAGAACTTACGTTTTACTGTTTTATTTTCCAGTACAAGAACTCATCTATATGTAGCACATACCAACAGTTAAAGAACTAGTTTTATTTATTTTAGGGTTTTGTTTAGTTTTGAGATATTTGGTTTTTGTTTTTGCTTTTATTATTGTTCTGCGCTCTGCACACATTCCAGTCATAAAGGGAATTAGTGGTACTTTTTAAAACCTCGCTGATCTCCTTGCATGGTTGAGATAGAGACATGATTCTCCCGAGAAGTCGTTCTCATCCAGAAGCATGTTACATAGACTTGTTCCAGTGAGAACCGGCACAACCATAGAGTCACACTTGACACCTGAAAGTCCTGGTGACTTCTGATTTGGGAATTGTATCAGAAATCAGTGTGTTTCCCCTTGTCCAAACATCCAAGATTTGTCTCTCCAGATTGGCAGGTGCACAGGCCTCAGTGAATCTCAAATTCACGGCTCTGGGGGACTCCGTGAGATGCCCTCTGGCCCCCTGCTGGGTCTCAGCAATGAGGTTTTGTTCAGCCTGAGTTATGAACCTATCAAGATATAAAAGGTCAAGCGGTCAGAAATCAAAATATCACATTTATTACAGGGCAAGTTTAGGCTGCAAATTCTAACTTGTATCTAAGGGCAAATGAAATTCACATTTAGGTCTGAGCCTTTCAAGGTGGTGGTGGACCAGAGCAACCCCCTCCCCGACAGCGCAGAGCCTGTCCTGGGGAGCCAGAGAGAACACAGAGTCACAGCAGATGGGCCAACGCCCAGGGGCACAGTGAGGCACTGAGCAAAGCTCCAAGGTTTCCTTCTCAGAGTCACTGCG
Organism: Solenodon paradoxus; assembly: GCA_004363575.1. Classification (NCBI taxonomy): domain Eukaryota; kingdom Metazoa; phylum Chordata; class Mammalia; order Eulipotyphla; family Solenodontidae; genus Solenodon; species Solenodon paradoxus. The sequence continues at coordinate 129,863 of RJWH01002099.1, read as the reverse complement.
CAGAATGAATTCTGCTTTTGACTGTCATTGAATCAGTAACAGTCCTAAGGACTATTCATTTTCATCTTTTTAAAAAAATTGTATATAGGTTTAAGGTATGCATCATCCAAAATCGACGCCCATACACAATATAGCAAGTTCACCACTAGGAGTTCAATTCCATCCTTCATCATAAAATTGACCTTATTTTACATGATTGGCCTGCCCCTCACCTCCTTCCCTGCTGGTTCTCAAAGTCTTCTTGAGGAAAGTCCTATTAGAAGTATAATTTCTTGCAAGAATGACATCTGCTCACCCTATCATTTATTTTATTCTGGCCGAGTCAGTAAACAGCTCTATTTCATGCTCTTTCTGGTGTTTACCACAAACCCAAGCTGTGTTCTGGCATTCACACCTCCCACCTCTGCAGTCATTTCTTCCATTTACCTAACACCCAACACCTACTGATCACCAGCTGTCGTCTGAGGGCGTACAGGACACAGTGGCTTGAGTTAGCATTTCTTCTTAAACTGTGCAAATGGTACAATCTGTCCCTCCTTTGCCCTTCCATAGACATATTCTGTTGCCACTTTCCATCATTTTGGAATTCAAGGTCATTCAGTGTCTCATGGATCCACAACAATAAATGGAAAACCTAATCATTGTGGGGTTTTCTTTCTTTTTTTAAAAAATCTGTTCCATTTGAATGAGTCATACCATTAGGTAAATACACAGTTTCCTTAAAACCCTTAATCAATTACATAAGTACCAAGCGTTCACTCTGACTCTGTGTTAAGGGATTTTTTTTTTTTTGATCTGTTGAACTTTTGTTCTTGAATTACACATTTTCAGGGACCCCTGCCAATCCCTTTCTTTACCCTGTTCTTCTGTGAGCAGTGGGTGGGGGTGTGCGTGTGCATGTGTGTGTGCGTGTGCGTGTGTGTTATTATCAGCCCCCTAGTACTGCAAAGAAGTCACCTTTCCTGTTTTCTCAGCAACTTGAATCAATTCCAATTTTCTCCTGGGTTTCCCTGTTAGTGTTTGGTGACTCGGAATGTTTAAATAATGCCCACTCTGTTCTGAATGCAGTGAAGTAAATCACATTATACTGGAAAGAAACTGAACTTTCCGATCCATCAGAGGCTCAGCCTCTCCTCCATGGACCCATCTACTAGGCGGGTGTTGAGGAGAAGCTGGCAGCCTCCTCTGCTGTGTACATACCACCTGGATTTTAATGACATTTCTTTTTCTCCTTTCCTAGTCTGTTAATTTTTCTAGTCACAACTGTCCTGTTGTTCTTTTGACCTGCTCCAACCTGCTCCTAACTCCCAGTGGAAGCACAGTTTAGATTCAAGGAAAAGAACCGAGACAGCTAAGATGCAGACCATATAAAGCCCAAGGATCCAGGTTCATGATCTGGGGCTGACTAGGAAAACTATATTAAAGAGAAAAACAAAGTAAAGTCGGTCAGGATAGGAGGACAGGAGCCCCTGTACTCTTGAATATGCTAGTACCTCTCTTTAGAAAGCTGTTCCACACAATTTTCTACAGCCAGCTCCTCTCCGCCATTCCCATGTCTATTCAATGTCACCACACTGGCACACAGTTCCACATACGCACAGTCACTGTCTTCCCTCCCTGTTGTAGCAACTTCATGGCTCTTCCCTATCTGAAATTATTTTAGCTGCAGGTCAAGTGTTTTCCCATCAGCTATGGGCAGAGAGCACATTGTATGGGTGTGGCAAGTAGTACAGAGAAGGGGTATGTGGCTGAGGATCACCCCAAAAGACATTTACCATCTTTACCTTAGTCAGCAGATGATGTGCTCCAGGCTCTGCCAATATCTGAAAAACAATGAATTGCTGTTTCCTTTTGACTGTCCAAATAGTTTCCATTTGTCTTCTCTGTCATAAATCCTCCATCACCTAGCAGTGGAAGATAAAACATAAAAAGCTTCCTTCTGAAATATTTGCTAGGTCACGAGGGCATTAAACACTTGTTTCCAGTATTGGTGGAGCTAAAACAGCAACAAGAATCAATTGGCCTAAGGAAGCCAATTACTACAGAAGTCCTCTGGGCAGTTTTCCACCTTCCTCTTTGACTTTGAGGCCTGAGAAAACAACACAGGGAATGCACCCAGAGTGACCTCAAAAGATAAAGGGTATCCAGAACTCACCGAAAGCACACCTGGGGGCAATCATGACCAGTCACACAGCCTTTTGCTTTTTTCACTGACTATTTCTGACTCACTCAAACTATTTTCCAGCTGCTTAGCCCAGGTGTGATGTAAGATGACACTGAGTGAGATCACAGCCTGGGTTTGGGGGTTTTGATTTTAAATACTGGGCACTTTTCAATTGATTCACCTTTGTCCCACTGGCCTGTGGTGGGAAGCCAATTCAGTGGGATGGGGAAGGGTAAGCTAAGGGAGGGTTTAAAGCAACATGATTTCAAGATGAGAAGCTATTCTGCCCATTAAACTAAGAAGCTTTCATCACTATGGACATGTTTCCTTTGAAGAAATGTCTTGTCCTAAGAAGTCTAACACAGTATGTGTCCACTACTGTCCTGGAGCTATAAGAGGTTTGGAGCCAGTTCTGTCTGATCACCTGGTACCACTGGCACAGGGACTAAAATCCTCTAGTGTTCAAGACTTCAATTCTACATAAAGAAACAGAGTAAGCAAACAGACAAAACCAAACCAAAACCCAAACCAGTCCTGGGACACTGACAACAGAACTGAGGTTACCAGAGTGGAAGGGGTGGGAGTGGAAGCAAAATGGAGTGGGGGTCCAACCCACAGTGGTGTGGGAACTATTCAAAATTTGGTGTTGGGTGTGGTGCATGATCGTATATTTAATGAAGTGTGAACCTACCCATCTAAGCTTATATTGTGTGTTGTAAATCAAAGTTACCTCATTAACAAACTTAAAAAGACTTCAATTCTGGGGCTTTCGTGTCCTAAGCAGTTGGAAGGCAGACTTCCTACATGATGCGGGTGGGACAGAGAACTGAGCAGAATCCTAGGGCACAAGGATTAATCATCAGTGGACTGCAGACAGGAGCAGTCCTCCCCCTCCCCGCAGGTAAGCAGGACAGCTCATCTAGAGCCTCGGGACAGGTGGGGGGGTCTCCAGGGGTGCGGAGCTGCTGAGTCATTGACCCTGTTCCAGTGGGACACAGCCATCTCGTTTTCTGTCTTTGAGGTCCTCCTCTTACCCCATCGCCGTCTGCGGAATCTTCAGTCGGGGGTCGGGGTGAGGGGTGGACAGAACTCTCTTGAAAATTATGGACTTCCGCATCTGGCACTTCCGGCTTCATACCAGCACCAGTGACTTCTGAACTTAAGCGCTGCAAATTCACCTCCTTTATCATCTGGCTAAAAGGTAAAATCCTTCCCCTAAAGCAGTAGATGACTCTTATCTAGTTTTCTGGATTGGGAGGAAGATGCTCTGAGAGTGCAGGGTTGAAAAGAGTTGTGAGGTTTGGTTGGGGGTGGGGTGGATACTGTATTTATTTGATTATAAAAGATGCCATCAATTCTAAAATGCACCCCAGTTTCTTAAGAGATTTTTGTGAAACAAAAAAGATTTACAAAATTCAAAATATTAAAAATGAGAAGTAATGAGGAGTGAAGACTTAATTTACTAAAAATCACAAATACATAATAAGGGATTAACAAAATTAACAGAATTTTAAGAATTTAATAAAGGACCTGTTATACTTAGCAACCATCTTTCAGGTAAAACTTAGCCACCTTCTAATGTAAGTCACACATTCAAATGGCAACAACAACAAAAGTACAGCATAGAATTGAATAAATACAGTAACACAAAGATAATAATTTAAAATATTGTCCCTGGCGCACGCAGACGGAGCAGAGGTTAGGTCAATCCCTTCTGAAGAGGCGCACATGCCACACACCGCTGGGTTCAAGTCCTGGTCGGGGGACCCAGGGAACGGGGGCGAAGAACCAGTGTGAACAGCTAAATAAAAATTAAAAGATGCTTCTTCCTGCTCTCTCTTTCTGCCTTTCTTCCTAGTGGCCTTCATTCCTTTACCTTTCCTTAAAAAAAAAAAAAAAACCAAATCCCATTCCTGTGGATTAAGCATTGTGCCCGTAATTCAAGACTTGTAATTTTGAAAGTGTGTCTCTTGTTAGCAAGGTTTCTTGCAGAGCTGCAGGACAGACACGTGGACCTTCCACGCAGGAGGAGACAGGAAGCAACTGTACTTGTCCTGGCCCAGCACGCCCTGAGCTGACCAACACTGGTCCCGCCACCTGGCTGACTGAGGAGCCAGGTCCTGGAAAATGCATGATATGAGGTCTTGTTTTCTTCTGTCTTTTGAAAACATAATACCAGACCTCACCTCCAACAATTAAAGCATGCTTTTCCCTTGAAAGGGATCCTTGTCAGTCATTTCTTGGATAAGCTGACTTTCTGCCCAGCACCGGGCACGTTCCTGAGGGTCGCAATAGCATTGTGGCTGAGTGACAGGATGCTGGGGCAGAACACAAGGGACCCGTTTGCTTTAACACAAGGTGGCCCTGGGGACCCTCAGGCAGACAAGATGACAATTTTCAGTCACTTCTTCCTCCTCTCTTTTCCTGACTGCCTGCTTCTGTTCACCTTCATTCCTGCCTGCATCTTTCCTTTAAAAAAAAAAATGAAAGAAAGAAGAAAAGAAAGACGATGTCTGGTTGAGATGCAGATCAACTCTGGCACCGTTCATAAATTTTCCTAGAAGATGATTCTAGCAGTCAGAGTATGACTTACAATGAGGTCAAACAATACTTCACATAAAACAGCTCTGTCAGAAGGTGAAGCCAAATGAGAGAGTAATTTTATGTCAGCAAGCAATAAAACATCCCTTGAAGAAACCTAACCCCAAAGTTCCACATATAATAACAAAATCATGTGCTGTGTATTTTTCTGATGAAAATAGAGAAGTCCTTCAGCTCATTTGTACTCTGTCCCCAACTCTCTTGGGCAGAATGGAACTGTCCTTTGAGACCCTAGCTGTATATTTCCAGCCATCATCTTCACCAAATAAAAGACAACTTCCATGAGACTGACATCATAAATGAACAAAATAGCATACAGAACACTGGGCCAACCTCGCAGCTTTATTTCCTTACCTCCCAAAACCGTATGTCTTCATTATCTTTTCCAAAAGCAGAATTTAAAATAACAATAGCATTTCATTTGGACTCTGACCAGGCTCTCTCCTGAAATTACTCTCTAAGATCATTCATGACCTCCTATTCTATAAAAGGACCCTTTCTCCATCCTCATTCTATTTGAACTTTTCCACAACATTCAACATATTGACCAACTTTTTCATTGTTCATCCCATTTCAATAAATATTCATTTAGTAGCTACTATAAAGCGAGCACTGTCATAAGCACCTCGGACATATCAGGAGATGAAACAGAGAGCTCAGTCCTTTACGAGTTCACACTGTAGCAGGGGAGACCCCCACACTGGAAGCCTCAGTGTGTGATGGAGTTTGTAAGAAGATGGAGATCAAACTTTCCTGAGCAGCAAGGAAAGGACTTGGGCTTTGGAGTCTGGAGAGTGTGAGTCAGGCACTAGAAGTCAACAGAAAGCTGCAGGGACAACATGTGATTTTCACCTAAATTATCTCCAAACCGTCAGTAAATTCCTAAGCATCACAGGGTGCCAAGTGTAATTGGTTTCTTATGGAAAACAGATTTGGGACATTGCTTCACATCTGGCTCTGGCAAGCTCCAGCGAGTCTCTCAAATACATACCCTTGGTGCACCCTGGTGGCCTAGCGGATAAAGCCACCAGATATAGTTCATGTACATGGCAAGGACCCAGATTCGAGGCCTGGAGCCGAGGGGAACAACCAAGATGACAACTAAACAAAATAAATGCTTCTTCCTCTTCTATCTTCCTGCCTGCCTACTTGCCTTGGTTCCTGCTTGCACCTTTCCTTTAAAAAAAATACAAAACAAAACCTACACCCTCTCTCTCTCACTCCGGCCACCTGTTCATGAGTTCAGAGCCTTAGCCTTCAAGCTGACCTCTCTTCCTATCTCTGGCCTGAATCTCCTCCCCCATTCCCTATTATTCTACACAGGGAATTGTCCCTTAAAATACAAATCACATCCCCTCACTGCTTTTATCCTATAATATACCTCCTGAAATGGGTAGTATGCTTACTAAAGACCCCCTGATAATTTATATATATGTATGTATATGTACATGTGTGTATACTCTGAGAGAAATATGCTCAGTTGTCAATAAAATCATATATAGTAAAAGCACAAAGGAATTACTATCTTTTCTTCTTAAAACAATAGAGAAATGCTATCTCTATTTAAAAAGGGTTGCCACCCTTCATTGCTGCAGGAATTAGCTGTAATTGAACGAATCAGTAAAAATTCTAAGAAACTAAAGGTAGTTGATAGAGCAAAACTAATTTTGACAGCACTGCAGCTAGTCGAAAGTGGTTGGTTTGGGGTTTGGGGAGCTGGCACTAAGCATCTGAAAGCACGTGAAACTAGCTCACTGCCTGGATGATGAAAAGCCACGACTAGTCCTCAGTCAGCAGCTCCACAAAACTAATGGCTAGTTTCCTACACAAGGCCAGTCAGAAACACAGAATCAACAACTATTCCTGAGCAATGGCAAGTTTTATTTCTGTACTAAGGCAGGTCAACAGAGTATGGGTGCTGCCCAGAGGACACTGACACTCAGGGAGGGTGTGTGGGGACTGATGTTCCTCAAGGGAGCATAGTTGAGGGGAGACACTGCATTGTGGTCCAGGGAATCAAGGTCATTGTCAAGAAGGTCATTATCAACAAAGCATCAGATCTGAAGGCTGAGTTAGTAACAACAGTTCGTCTAAAGAACAATCCAAGTGAGTCTTGCCACCATGGACTGCTTGTGTAGTATCTGCAAGAAACAAACACTTTATACACATTCATTCATTCTATGAGAGAAGATGTTGCTATTTCTCGTGCTTTATATATTAGTATTTCCTGACACTCCATGTTTATTCTACTTCCCTTCACATACTTAAGCATTTTTCTTGGGTAGATGAGAAACCAGGGGCACAGAGAAGTTAGGTGACTTGCCTGAACTCAAACAGTATGTGGTAAAGGAATGACTCAAGTCCAAGTGAAATCAGAACAAAAACCAGAGAATGAAGTATGAGTCAGAGACCACAAAGATGGAGGGCAGGATGGAGGATGGGCAAGGGATGGGCTGGGACAAGTGGATTAGAGCTCAGGCTGGGAAAAGTTACAGAACACTGAATTCTCTTTAGCTACACTCTGGTGTGTCATAGACATTAAGAATGGCTGAGAGGAACCAGGCAAAACTGGATGGCGGTAATGAAAAAGCTCACCCACTTCAAGTGAAGAAGGATATTTTATTTTGTTTCAAAAAACCTAATAGGAGATATATCATCAACAATTTTTTGGTGTATAATACAGTATTGCTAGCTCAAGGGGCAGCAGATCTATAACTAACTATAGTACAGATTTCTAGAACATATTCATCTTGAAACTTTACATCTCAAGGAGCTCTAGTTAGTCAGTTGTTCAATACCTATTTATTGTCCACCAATTGTTTTAGTTCATTCTGGCTACTCTAACAAATTGCCATACACTGGGTGACATATAAACAATAGAGATTTATTTCTCACAGTTCTAGAAGCTATAAGACTGAGATCAGGATGCCAGCATGGTGAGGGACCTCTTCCAGGTGGCTGGCTGCTGACTTCTTGTTATATCTTCACATGGCAGAAAGCAAGAGGGCTCTCTGAGATCTCTTTTACAAGGTCACTCATCCCATTCATAGGGTCCCACCCATAAGACCGAATCACCCCCACCTCTTCATACCATCGGATAAGGGTTAGCACTTCAACATATGAATATGGGGGAACACAAACATTCAATTCATAACACCTGCAGGAGAAGCACTGAAAAAGTAGATGAAAGGCGAGCCTTACCCAAGTTAAAACCTAGCTGAATAAGAGAGAGAAAAGAACCATTAACAATAGTAGATCTGATATGTCCTGCTATTGAAGGAAAACCCCAGTGGAGCCGGACAGGGAAAACAGCAATCCCCTGGCCCACAAGCTAAGCCCCTCCCCTCTCAGCAGAGACCCTCACGGTGCACGTGCTATGGCACTGTGACATGGTCTAGGGCAGAGGCTGAGCTGCGAGCACTGTCAAAATCACTCAGGTCAACTAACCACCTTCCATTTTTTTCTTTAAATCCCCTCATAGAAAAAGTTGTTTGGCATAAACCTGAACACTTGGTGGGGAAAAAATGTATGCCTTGTCAAGGCAACTCACTCCAGAGTTTTGTTGTGTTTTGTTTCGTTTACCTTATAACAAAACATCTTGACCCTGTTGGACTTCATCGTGATCCTGAGTCTATCATTAAAAGTATTTTGTGTTCTCAGTTTTGGGTTATCCACAATTTTGTTTTAAAAGGAAAGGTGCTGGCAGGAAGGAAGGCAAGCAGAGCAGGAAAGAAGAGAGAGGAGGAGGAAGCACTTCATTTTATTTAGTTATTCATCTTGGTGGTCCTCCCACCCCGGTGTGGGACATGAGTGGGGATCCTTGGGGTGTATGTGAATGTTCCGGCTGCAGGTGGCTGACCAAAGTGCTGCTCCACCAGGGTGCACCAAATTAATTTTTAAAAACGTCTTCTGAGGCACACGCTAATGACTTAGCAGGTAAATCTGCTGGGCATAGTTCACATACATCTCAAGGACCCAGGTTCGCAACCCAGGGTCAAGGGGAACAACCAAGATGAACAACAAAATAAAAATAAATATATGCTTCTTCCTCCTCTCTCTTCTTGCCTACCTGGCTACTGGCTTTCATCTCTGCCTGCACCTTTCCTTTGAAAAACAAACAAACAAACAAACAAAAAAACCCTCTGGATCACTGAATTTCAAAAGATACTCAGTAAAACCCTAGATGCTGTGAGGAAGGGATCAGAGGTGATGGGGCCGAGTAGATGTGCAAGAAAGGAAGCTTCTGTGGGCCCTTAGACAAAACTTTGAACATCTGACTTGGCTCACTGGTCCCTAGAAAAACTCCACTTTCATCTAGTTTATCTTTTAAGTTTCCACAGAGAATTCCAGTGGGAAAAAAGTCACACGATTAGAAAAACAATTTGAAAACTCCTGCTCCAGATATTCAGTCCCCAAAGTTATTAGTATAAATGTTGAATGTAGGTTGGAGTTGAAAACAGGGAATTACAGTATCACTAGTATCTTGGGTACAGCTGGAAAACCACTGATGAAACAATCACTGTTCTATAGGGGCTTCCAAAGGGCTATGAAACATCTTCTTTGAAGCTGTCAGAGAATACCCTTCTGTGTTTCATCACTCTGTAGATATCATTGGTTTTCAGCCCTGGTTGTGATTCCAATGGCTTCATTAGAATTCACGGGAAAGTTTTCAAAATGAACACTGCTTCTCAAAGGTTACACAGTTATCATGTGATTCAACAAATCCATACCTAAGTAAATTATCAGGAGAGCTGAAAACACATGCTCACACAATCACCTGTACACAAACGTTCATCATAAGAACCTGATTCATACCAGCCCAAAAGTGAGTATAATTCAAATGTCCACCAATTTATGAATGCCTAAGTAAAATGTGTCCTATCCGTACAATGGAATATTATTCAGCCCTAAAAAGGAAGAGTACCGATTCCCACTGAAACATAAATGAACCTTGAAAATATTATGCTAAGGAAAAGAAGCCATACCAAAAAGTCATATATTATACCATTCCATTTATATTAAATGTCCAGAAAAGGCAAGTCTAGACAGAAAGTAGATGAGTAGTTGCTAGGGCTAGGAAAAATGGGAGGAGTGGTGCTAAAGATGAAAACATACAGGTTTCTTTTAACATTGATGAAATAGTCTCAAACTGATTGTGATGATGGTTACATAGCTCTGTGATTATACTTAAAACAACTGAATTGTATATTTAAAATAGATTAATTGCATGATACAAGGTACACAAATTGTATAGCAATAAGACTACTACAAACACGAAGAGAAACAGTCATTTCTCAGACTTCCAGTGTTTTTTCCTTTCATTGGTCTATAGTGGGACTTGAACATCAGCTCCCTAGTGATTCCAATAAGCAGCCCAGAGTGACAACCATTGATTTTAACCACAGCCAATTTGAAGGAAGCAGCTAATTTTAAGGGAAGCCACGTTCTCTTCTCTCACTGGTCATCCCGCCCTTCCTCTTTGCCACTCATGAGCCATAATCCTTCCTAGGATCATGCCAGTGATCTAGGCTCAACCTGGTGTTTACAAGTATGCCTTCTCCCTCATATGACTTGTATCAGCTAACCATTCCTGGTTTTCAGCTTCTCTTGCTGTTGCTTACCATGCCTCACAGGTCTCAGCAGCAGCAAGCTTCTCATTTGCAAGCTTCCTCCTGTACCCTGAGATGCCATCTGAGAGAACCACGCATCTCCAAACTCATGTAAAGTGTTTTATTACCATGTCTTCATTCACTAGATGAGAGTCCATTTGTAGAAATTTGCTATAGACTAAGAAGTCCTCTGAATTAAAAAGTACCTGAGCTTCAGCTTCTACTCAACCCTGCTGATGCTACCTTTCAGAGTTCTGCTCCATCACTTACATCCCCAGGCCTGGAGCAATGGGCCCATTCCTTTGCCTCCTCCCCCTTGGCAGGATGCTCTTTCAAGGCTGCAGCTCAGGAGCTATCAAAAGCTTGAGGGCCCCCTTTCTTACCACTCTTTTTCACATTTAGGGTACTGGAAAATCCTGTAAATTTTCTGGCTTTTCTTTTTCCTACCACAGACACAGAGAACAGATTAAATATATTATGACTTTGGCTGCCCTAGGGAATTTTCCTGCACCCTAGCTCCTCTGAATCACTTCATCCTAAAGCAGTCTGTTCTGTTCAGTCTAGAGCTAGTAATTAAAAACACTGGCCTTGTTACCAGACTGTCAAGTTGGAATCCTAATTCTGCTACTTGTTAGAGGAGTGAGTGGCCTTGGGCAAATTATGTTTTCTAAGTCTCAGGTTGCTCCTCTATAAAGTGAAGATAATAAAGCCTACCTAGAAGGATTATTAGAGGGATTAAGTTACAACAACGTATCTAATGAGCTCTGTTCAGTGTGGGTGTGAAATAAATTACTAGTGATTATTTCTTCCCATGTAATTGTATGACAGGGCTCTAAGCTCTCCCTCAAGACCCCCTGCTGGGCGTCTCCACTCAGCTGTGTTTAAGGTACTCTGTCCCGTAAATATGAAGGCCTCTGCCACCAAATGCCTGTCCTTATTCTTCAAAGCAACCAATCTTCTAGGAGGAAAGCAGAGGCAATGATCTCTTCTCTCAAGCTCCCTCATCAGTCCCTACAATGTCCTTCTCTCCAGGTGTTCTTACAAACACCTTCAGAGCACCTGCTCAGGTCCATACTCACCACACCAAGCCCCCTAATCCTTCCTTCCTAAAGTGGGGGTCATGCCGGAGTCTTCACAAATTCCCTGAGTCTAAATGTCTGAACTCCACTGCCTATTGTTTTGCCATTAAAACCCAGGAGTATGTGTCTCAGAATAGGCCTTTTTTTTTAACTTGCAACTATTTTACAGGAAATTTATAATTTGCAAACACTTGGAAGAGAATTCATTGTTCAACACAGCACCTTGTATCTGACAGTAAGTTTTGGAATAAATCATTAAACAGCAATTAAAGCTATTAAAATTTTCTTGCCCAGTTTAAATAATCATCTTTCTGGTGCACCCTGGCAGTTTGGTCAGTCACCTTCAGACAAGAGCATATTCCACATGCATCCCAGGGACCTGGGTTCAGGTCTCAGGGCTGAGGTGAACAACCAAGATGAATAAATAAAACAAACATGATTCTTCCTCCTCTCTCTTCCTGCCTGCCTGCCTCTGCTCACCTTCATTCCTGCCTGCCCCTTTCCTTTAAAAAAAAAATAAATACACATCTTTCATGTGACTTATCAAAACTGATTTCCTCTTCCCTCTGTCTTCCTACAATAGCTATCTTTATTGAATGCTTATTCATTGTTCCCAGGTAAAACAGCTAATAACTGGTAAATCTAGAATCGCATTGTACTGAGTTGAATAGTGTCTTCCCCAAATTCATGTTCACTGGAACCTTGGAATATTACTTCATTTGAAGAGTCTTTGCAGATGTCCTAAAGTTAATATAAGATCATATTGGATTTAAGTGTGCTTATCCAATAATTAGTGCTCTGAAAAGAAGAAGAAAATTTGGAGACAGGGCCATAGGAGGAAACAGAGAGGAAGACAACGTAAAGATGGAAATCGGAGTTATGCTGTCAGAGTCAAGAAATGCTTGGGTTACCAATGGTCACAAAAACTAAAAGGGGTAAGGAAAGGTCATTCCCTTGAGTCTTTGGAGGAACCATGCCCTGCCAAACTTTGACTTCTAGCCTCCTGAAGTATAAGAAAATAAACTTTTGTTGTTTTAGCCACCCTGTGTGTGGTCATTTATAACGGCTGCCCTAGGAAACAAATACACCAGTCTAACATCCTCACTCTTAACCACTACAATATGCTGCCTTATGCTTGCAGCACTTAAACTGTATCCCTCATACATTTATTAGATGCCTTGTATTTCACAGGAGGCAGGTGGTATACCTAGAAATAGAGGTGGGGATAGAGGGGATGAGAAGGAGGTAGAGAATGGACAGCTACTTTCTTGAAAATATGCCCAGCCTTGATTACAGTCTGACCTTGTGACTTAGCAGAGAAGGCAAAATGAGCTTTCTTATGAAGGCGTGTGATGCAGTAGAAAGAAAACAGGACTGGGCACTTCAAAGACTGCCATAAGCTAGTTCTCCGATTACATGACCCTCAGGACATTCAGACATGGCTGCTTTGACATAGACTATTTGACTTGGGAATACTGAAACACTGTCTCAAAAACAAAGACATTAAAAATATTTCAGATTTTAAAAACTAAGCTTCTCACTCGGTTCCACCCAACCCCTAATCCTCATTTCATCACTCCCACTTCTGACACATAGAAGACATTTACATTTTTAGTTGAATGAATGAATAAGGGAATACATATGGAGGATGGAAAAAAGTTGGAGGAGTCAGAATGGCATGATGGTCAACAACAGGGAACCAATCAGATATACAGTGAGGGTCATGAAAGAAGACTCACTGTACCCTGGTGGCCTAGCAGATACGGCCACTGGATGTAATCAACATACATCCCCAGGACCCAGGTTCAAGACACAGGACTGGGGGAAACAACAAAGATGAACAACTAAACAACTAAATGAAATAAATAAATGTTTGGGTTTTTTTTAAAAGAACAATGAAGAAGGCTCAAGAATCAGAAATGTTGGCATGCCCTGGTGACTCAGGCAGCTATGATATGATGGCCAGGATGTAGACCACACAAAGTCCAAGGAACCCAGTTCTCAACTCAGGGTGGTTGGGGGTTGGGGGGACCAAAAATAAACAAACAAATAAATGAAAATCCTTTGCCATCTTTCCCTTTCTTCATCGATACAAACAAAATCAGAAATGCCTGCCACTAATATTTGGTAATCAAAGGCCAAAATAGAAGTAAATATAGCAAAATATCAATACTTACTACATCTTGGTAATGAACATGAAATAATTACTCATTATGTTTGGTGTGTTTAAAATGTTTTGCTCTAAAAAGGGCAATAGAATAGCCATTGCATAACAGCCAGATCAAAACGAGTATATCAAATTGGCATCATTCAAATCACTTTGCTTTGCCGAGTTCTGAATCCTCTCTTTTATCAACAGAGCTAGTGTGGTTGTGAAGAAGTAGTTCATTTCCACAGACAGATGGATCACATGTGGAACATATATGAATAGACAGAAAAATATTCCTTACCTTGAGCTCTGCATTCCTACTCCTAAAAATGTATGCGAAGGAAATTCAAAAGAATAAAGAATGGCAAATATGTAGATGAAAAGCAGAGAGCACACCCTTGTGGCTCAGGTGGCTGAGACACTGGCCTAGGGACCATGTAAAGCCCAAGGACCTGGGATGAAAGACCAAAATGAAACAAATAAATAAGAAAAATGCTTCTTATTTTCTCTCTTTTTGCCTGCCTATCTGCCTGCTTTCATTCCTGTCTGTATTCCTTTCTATCTTATAAAAACAGAAAAAATGGGGGGGACATACCACAGTGAAAATCTGGAAATAATTTAAGGTCACCACAGGAGAGTGCTCACCATTGCCACTGCGTTGGTCATGCCAATGCCATCTTTGTCTAGATCTCTGTGGAAGTCTCCAGCTGATAGCTCTGCTTCCACCCAATGCCATCTTTGTCTCCAATACTGTGGAAGCCTCCAGCTGCTGGCTCTGCTTCCACCCAATGTCATCTTTGCCTAGATCACTGTGGAAGCCTCCAGCTGGTGGCTCTGCTTCCACCCTTAGACCTATAGGCTAATGGCTACTCAGCAGCCACAGGTGATCCTTTTAAAAATGAATGAAATTGGGGTGCCCTGGGGGAGTAGCAGGTTGGTCTGCTGCCTCCACCTAAGAGCACAGTTCACATAAATACATACTAAAGACTCTGGTTCTGGTCCAGGGGCCAAGAGGAGCAACCAAGATGAACAACTAAATTAAAATAAAATACTTCCTTCTCTTCCAGCCTGCCTTCCTTTGGTCACCTTCATTCCACTTTTCAAAAAAAGAAAACAAAAGGAGGTGGAGAATGAAATCAATACCCCACTTCTTTTCAAAATGTTCTCACCACCATGTTCCCGGATTACGGTTTGTGGTTCCCGGATTGTGGTGATAGCTCCTAATTGGTCTCCTCTCTTCCATCTTCCTTTCCTTCAACGTCACAATGAAAGTGTTCATTCTGAAACCATAAATCCAATCATAGCACTCCTCTCACTAGAATCCACCAGTGGCTTCCCATCTGACTCAGAGTAAGCACATATGACTCAGAGCAGCTTCAGCATTTGTACATATTATTCCAGTCACACTGAATCCTTTTGGTGGCTATCCCCTCTCTACTAATAAAGTTCTTCGTCCATGTGTCCACATTGGTCATTTTCTCATTTCCTTCAAGTGGTAACTCAGTGAGGTCCTCATTCACCTGTTTTAGATTTTACCACTCCAAACAGTCTCATCCTAATTCCCCATTTCATATTTTATTTTAGCATTTACCATCTTCTAATCATAATGCATAATTAACATAATATTTTCAAATGTGTCTGCCTTGCCCCAAACACACAACCACTATATACTGACCATATTTCCTTGAGATAAAAATGGGACATCGAGATGGTGAAAACTGGAAGGGTATGCTCTGGCTACTAATCAGAGGGGAGGAAGCACAGCAGCCAGGCCAGCAACAAGTAAGTACTATGTGATGCCAATCAGCAATTGCATAGTAACTACATGTGGTCAGGTGAGGACTTCATATGAACAGTCCCCGTGGTGAGGAAAGTGGCACCTTAGGTGAAAACCAAATTTGGTGCCCCTACGAGCCATGCTCTAAATGTCCTGCCTAAAACACATGCCACTTTAACTAGTGCCAAAATGCCCACTAGCCCCCACAGTGCCAGCGATAACCCCCATAGTACACACCTGCACTTGACCACAAATGCGGTGTTCTGTTCCCTTTGAAGAAACAGGCACACATGGGGTGGGGGAAATCCTCTTCCTGCATAGTTCCTGTTTCCTCCCAGGGGACAGGAACAGCAGAGTGACCACAGCCCACCACAGTCAGCACTGGCCGGCTAAGGGCTGTCTTTAATGCAGGCAAAAGGGACAGCTGCTTTTGAGCCCCCTCAACAGACTGGGCCCTGGGCCACTCAACTGTCCCTTTTGCTCCCTATTAAAGAAAATCCTGGTTTATTAAAATCAGAACAAAATTAACATCTGTATTTAAACAATGGGACCGTTAGGAAATATGAAAAAAAGGTATTGTCCTGTTTAAAACAGTACATATGGTCAGCCTAATACACTAGAATTTCTTTTTAAAGGAAAGGTGCAAGCAGGAATGAAGGGATGTGGGCAGGCAGGAAGAGAAAGGAGGAAAAAGCACTTCATTTTATTTTTATTTAGTTGTTCACATTGGTTGCTCCCTCCGCACTCAGAATAGAAAGTCCTTGGGATGTACATAAACTGTGCTCCTTCAGAGGTAGTTGACTTAATGACCATTCTACCAGGACACGCCATATACACTAGAATTTAAATTCTTGGAGAAAAGGGATTTTTATCTATTTAGTTCACAACTGTTTCCCCAGCACCTAAAACAGCACTATGGTACATAGCTGACATTCAATATATATTTGCAAAATAAAAGAATGAATGGTTAAGTAAATTGGATTATATTATGATAATGAAAGGTTAAGCAATCAGAAAAAAATACACTTCTACTGTGTATCAACATGGAAAAAACATGACACAATGTTAATGTTAAAAACAATATCCCTATGTTGTGATCAAAACAGTTAGTGTGACGTTGGTAACATTTTTCTGGTTCTTTTGCTTTCCCTTCCCTTAAACACTGTAGTTCTCAAGTTTATCCTTGGTTGTCATGTCATTTTTATGTACTATGGTGGTTTCAAACACTGTCTAGTTTATATGCACTGCATTTAGTATGCTGTCCAAACAACAATCTTGAGCCCAGCTCTCTGCTTTGAGCTTCTCAATCACATTACTCCTGTTGCTTTGTATACGCCTCTAGTCGTAGTCAGATGATCATTCTAGGAAGAGTTGTCTGTTCATCAGTCACCCCTAACAAAACGGGACAGCTCTTAAAAAAGAAGATGTCAAGTACATATTAGTAAGAACTAAATAAAGGTTGGAGAAACATAATAAATAATAAATTGACTGCATACTGTATGCCAAATACCTCAAAGAACCGGTACATACCCTTTCATCCTCACAGCAGCCTACAGGATAGTCATTATTACACAGATAAATAAGAAAAGAGGTATACAATAAAGTGACCAAAAAGTTAAATTAGGTATTAAAGTGGTGGAATTGTGTGTCTTCTTTTTCTTTCGAAAATGTCTGTCATATTGTAGTTTGGTTGTGTGTGGGTGTGCTGTGCACGCGCGCACACGTCTGTGTGTGACTGAGCAATTTAAACATTTGACTGAATAAACACCGCAACAGGAAACCGTAGAGCAGGGTCTGGGAAAAAAGGTGGGGAACCCAAACGTAGGGACATCCGGAGATGGGACTCCACTAGTGACCAGTCTGCGAAGGCGGGGACTACACGCCCGAGAAGCAGCGACGGGCCCCACTCACGGAAACGATTCCTTACCAGGAGGCCAATCCACTGACACATGCAAACGACCTGCGGAGGCTGTGGGCGGAGCCACTCTTGACAGGCTCAGCCGCGGGGCTGGGACAAATTCAGCCGCGGGGATTGGTAGCTGCAGAAAAGACGAGCTCGGCGCTGGCCCCGCCTCACCCAAGGGCGGCGTCTGCGCCGGAGCCTCCAGAATAGGGAAGGAGTCGGGTTCCGAGTTCCGCGCCGAACGCGTCCGTCGGCCCCAGAGGGGTCGTCCTTCGCTTTTCGAAGAAACAGCCGTCTTCCTCCGGACCGGATCTGCCTCCCGGTTTCCCCGCTTCATCCAGCGGCTGGAGCCCCAAGCCTGGGCGGGGCGGTGCCGCCAGAACCGCGGGCCCCGGAAGAGCGCCGCCTCCCACCCCCGCCATGGAGCCCACCGCACCGTCCCTTACCGAGGAGGACTTGACCGAAGTGAAGAAGGACGTGAGTAGCACAGCTGTAGTTTGGGGCCACCGGGGGCGCCAGGAAGGGCGGCGGGCGGGGGCGGGGGCGGGCTGCAGCGGAAACCCGGAGTCGGAGTCCGAGTCCGAGTCAGAGGTGGAGCCTGCGGTTAGGAGGAGCGAAAGGTCCCGGCCCCAAGACCGAGGCGAGCCCTGCGTCCTGGGGTCCTTGCTGGAGGAGATCCCCGACGACCTCATCCACGTCTTAAATCGCTAAACGCAAGGCTTTGGTTTCTGAAACCTTGTGTGAAACCTTGTCCATGTCCTGTCTAGCTTCTTGCCCACTCCTCACCCATCTCCTCGGGATTCCCCCACCACCCGCTGTGCTTTGGAGCTGCCTTGTTAGGAGACCAGGCCCAGGTTCGACCGTGAGTCAGACTACCGAGCCTCCTGACTGTACCAAATAAAGGCTCCCAGGCAGTGGAGCAAATATGTGAAACTCTTGCAAAGGGGGTTGAGGAAGCTCGACAGCTGAAAGCATTATCTGGAATTCCCCCAGTAAGCAAACGCCCACATATTTAAATTGGGGTGGGGGGGTGAAGACTTGTAACTGAGAATTTACAGGTAAACGGTGACATTTTTCAGTAGCTAAATTCTGCTCCTGTATTTGGATGTTGCAGACCTTAGCATTTAATTTCTGAAAAATGTCTTTATAGAAGTATGACTTGTTTCTTTTTTCTTTTAGTTACTTGTTTTAGCATCTAGGACCTATATGGGTTACCACTAAAGTACTGATAGTAATCATATTAAAAAGGTTCAACATGAAGTGTTGGCATAACACTAATACTAAATCAGCTTTGTGAACTAGACAGTACAGCAGCTTTGTAAACATTCATCTACTTCAAATCCCTTTTCTTCTCTGTAAGGTTTATTACACTGTACTCATAATTACAATTGGTATGACTCATTAGAAGAAGGAAATTGAATATGACAGACGTGAGCCTTAGTTTCCTCATTCAGCAGATATTTCTGGAGCACTTAGCTATATGGAAAGTACAGTTCTTAGACCTGGGAAGAGACCCAAAATGCTTTACATTCTAGTTGAGATAATGACTGGGATACTGAGTGTTGTCTTATTCAGGATTTGTGCTGGTAAAACCATGAACTTCAAGAACCAGGCCTGCTACGTTCTGATGCTAGTTAACATAATTTACAACATTCCCACTTAATCTTTACAGTAACCTTTGAGGCAGGTAATTGTCCTCATTTTAGAGCTCATAGACTAAGCAGTGCGAGGTTGTAAGTGGGAAGGCAGAAAACTTGTACACAAAGATGTAAACACTGGCTTCCAGTTCATTCATAATATCCTTTTCCATGACTTGAATTCACAGCTGTATCAGATATTTATAAACTTAGGGGTTCATAGATGGGTTTTTCAATGAAAAAAGTGTACACGTTTTTCTTAGAAATTTTTTCATAATATTTTCAGAATGGTTTTTAGGTTTTAAAAGTATCAGTGTATTTGAGCTTTGTTTTTTGTCAACTGTAGGTGTTTATTTCCAAATAACTACTAGAAGTCTACTTTTATATCCTGCAGATTCCTCATGTTGTCTAAAATAGAACTTTTTATTAATCTCTCTGAAAAAGCTGCCTGCTATTCCAGCGATAGTCTCTTGTCTTAATGACTAGTATACCCCACTACCCTTCCTCCTGGAAACTCGCACTTCTTCCTTCACTCTCACCCCCACCCCACCCTGCCCCCATCCACTGTCCCTCATCTTTTTGTTTGAGTTTAGCTCAGTTTCATAAATATGTAATACAGGCTGCTGTAAGACTGATACTGTAGTTGATTGTAACAGTTTGAAAATTTTAAACTAAAGCAGTTCTAGTTTGAGGAGAGCTCCATTTTGGGGGGAAGAGGACAGACTAAAACAATCACTACAAATCACAAAATAAGTGCAGTTAGTTTTAGATTTATCTGAACCACAACTTGGCACTCTGAAAAAGTGCAAGGTATACAATGTTGAACAACCATTTCTGAAATAAAAGGGTTGAAAACAAAATGTATAATTATAAATTCTAGTGAGTACTATGAAGGATGCAAACAGGTGTTGGGACCACGACAGGAAATCTAGTTAAGATGTGATGTTCTAGGAAGGTTGCCTTTAAACTCTTTCCTGAAGAATATGACAGAACTGTGGGGAAAGCATTTTAGGCAGAATAGAATTTGCAAACAAACAAACAAAAAAGCTTAAAACAGGCAGACCTTGGTTGGTTCGAGAAATTGGAAGAAGGTAAAGGGTAACCTGAGGAGACCTTTGGAAGATGGAATGGAGCTAGATCTTGAAAGTTCTTATAGATAGTAGTAAAGTATTTCTAGTTTTCCCCTGAGTGTTACAGGGATCTAATGAAGAATTATGTTGTAATCTTTAAAAGCCCTTGGAGACGAAAGAGAAGAGACCAGTGAAGAGACTCTTAGAATTTATGTAGTTGAGAGATCATTTGGTTCAGGATGAAGGTAGTAGGGATGGATGCAAAAGGAGACTTCCTGATACATTTCTGATTTTAGAAATGATAGATCTTGGTGTTCAACTGAATGGGAATTAAGGAAAAGTAGAGTCAGATTAGTAAGTGGAAATGTCACATCAGCACTTAGATCTACTAGTTCGAAGATCAGAAGAGTGGTCTGAGCTGGAAATGTAAGTGTGAGAATGAAGTCACTTAGGAAGTTGAGAGCTACAAGAGGAAAAAAGGAGATTATAGAAGAGTTTTAAAAGTGAGAAGTTGTAGCCACAGAGAATGGGAAGAAAGCCAGGAGAATGTGGTGTTCATAGACAGGAAAGTAGCATTTCAAGAAGAGAGTAGTCAACTGTCCTGTTCTTGAGAAGCAAGAAGAAGACTAAAAAGTATCACATTTGTCAACAAGGAAGTCCCTGGTGTCTTTGAGAAGAGTAGTGGCACAGGATGGAATTGTCTGAGAATGGATTGGGAGGTAGAAGCGGAATCAGGTTATGTAGAAAAATGAGAAGTAGACGTGTGCTAGAAGGAGAGAGAAGAGTGGTGCCTAGCACATTAGCAGAGTTTAGGTAAACTTATCGAAGGAAATAACTGCTGCCCTGAATTTTAAAAGATGATTAGGGACTTGAATGTAAGAAAATAAGGTAGAGGTAACAGCATAAAGAAAGTGACAGACATCAGTTTAAGGTGAAATGTTAAATTCTAGGACAGATAGAGGTGGTGATAGATTAAGCTGAGAAGTAGACAGTTCCTATTGCAAAGCACCCTGTCTGCCATTATCAAATAACTACTCGTTTTTAACTATTTACTGTCTATCAGTGTTGGGGAAGCTTCCTGGCTGTAATCTTAAAACAACCCCCATACACAGAGGGCAGGGAAAGACAAAAAAAAAAAAAGAGAGAGAGAGAGAGAGAGAGAGAGAGAGACAGGTAGCTCCAGATTGGTAGGTGATTGTTTTATTGAGCAAGGGAATTTACTCACAGTGTAAGCAAGCTTTCTGGAGGCCTCAGCTGGGTTCAGTCTTATATACTTTCCAGAGAATCTCAACTCCACATTACTTTTCTCAGGTCTGTATCATTAGAACAGCTTCTGGGAGAAAGTAAAGGGAGTACACATTGCAAGAAGGCAAGACTGCAGTACGTAATCCACAGATTAAGGCTGTAACTCATTCCAAAGAAAGGGAATAAAAAAACCTCTAACTTTAATAGTCTAGGTCCAGTTTATGAGTCAACAGTGATCGTAGTCTCTTGACCGCTTCAGCAGTCGGAGACGTTGTCTCTGTACGCATTGTCTCATTTATTTTCCTAGGTCCTTTGAGCTAAGTAGTATTATTTCATCAATAAGGAACCTGAAGCTTAGGTTAAGTAACCGGCCTTCTTCTTACATGAATATATAGCAGATTTAAGATTTGAACTGAGGTTGATCTAAATCGAGAGTCATCCTCTTAACTACTCTACTCCTCTACCATAATTGAGAAACTTTATCCTTTTAAGTCAGAAGTAGAGCACAGTATTTTGTTTTTAACTTTTAATTAAGACCATTTCAATATTAGTGGAATTCATATAACACTCCAGATTTCCATTTTCTCTTTAAAAATTAGAAGATCTGAGAGAGTGGAAAGAAGACACCTAGAGCTTGGTGTCTGTTTTTAGTAGTTCATTCAGGATCTGACTATAACCTGAACCAGGGCCATTCTAGTAATAGAGATGACATGAAAAGGCAGGTTAGATGAATATAAGGGACAGATGGACAGGGCTAGGTGTGTGGGTGACTGAAGGAACTGAATGGGCAAGTGCGTGAGAGGAAAAGTCAGGATGAAGTTACAGGTGAATCGCATGGTTGGATGGTTGGTGGTACTCCCAAATGAGATGAGAATATCAGAGGAAAATGACAGAGAAGATGGCTTACCATTTTGTGAAACTTGAAGTACCTTTGGGATGTCTACGTTGAGAAAGTTTATCACATAACAAAATTTGGGGATCATCAGCTTATAGGTGGTAGAAGTGATGCTGGATGGGGTTTTTCAAATTTATCTTTTAACTGTAGTCTTGTCTCTTTCATGCACTCAGCACATCTTGTGTAAGATATTGCATCAGTTTTCTGTCTGATCTCCTTTGAACTCAGTTTTTGCTCCCTACCCACTGCAAGGTGTGCAGAAAACTGCGCAGACTGTTTTATTGCTTCTGATCTGTAAACCTTTGATGATTCTTGGCTACAAGGAGATGTGTGTTTCTTAGCGTGATATAAAAATTCTTATGTGATCCAACCCCAGTTTTCCAGCACAATTTTATTCCTCACATGTACACTGCATTCCAACTACCTCAGACAACTCAGTATTTCCCCAGTGCTTTCTTCTTCATGCCTCTAGCTCAAGTATAACCTCTGCAAATTTTCCGGGTCTTGGAAAGAGACAGAGTTGTTTACTCAGTGCTTCCTCAGCCCTTGACCTGTAGTCTTTTGTTGTAAGTCCTATCCCGTTGTCTTGTAATTATTGAAGTGTTATTTATTTATACTCTACATTAAAAGTGCCCTTTGCATGCAAATTCCAGTTTCATCTTTGAATGTTCAGCTCTTGGCATATTAGGTGTTTAGATATATGAACTGTTTGTTGTATGAATAAATAAATGAATGTGGGGGTTCATTGAATGAAAACTATAGGAGCCCTTCACCTAACCTACTTTCCTGCCACCATATACGAGGGTACTTCTAAGATTTTCCATTGCCTTTACTTCATCATGATAAATGTGAGTCAAATTAGTCATCATTGTCACTATCATGTATTGATCATTATGTATCAGGCATTTTTCTAAGTACTTTACATGTATTAATCTCTTCTTATAACACTCAGGTGAGGAAACTGAGGCACAGATGAATTAAGTTACTTACCCAAAATTATATATCCAGTAAATACAGAAGCTAGAATATCTTATTTATTGGGACGCACATCAATTTTCCACCTATTAAGTCCCCTCAGGTACTTCTCAGGTATAGGCCTATTTTCTGTAATTTCCTTTTTCTTCATTTAGTTTCTTCCAAAATCCACTGTTCCTTTAGATTTCTTCCTCTCCATTCTCCTCACCACCTTACTACCTCCCTTTCACCAAGAATGATTCACTGAGCAGTTGGAGTATAGTCTTTTCAACGGACTCCAAAGGCAGACCCATTATGTAACCTTTAAGTTGGTTGTGTGTGTGTTTGTTTGTTTTGATGGTTTTACATTTAACATGAGAAAATTATAAAATTGTGGATCAGCTTACAAGTCAGGACTCCACTCCAGACTCATCATGGATTCCCTGGTAAATGATAACTAAAATGTACAGTCGCCTCCGCATTCCTCTGCCCGTGAAGTTGACCTTAGCAGGCCTCCCTGTTTCCAGGCTCTCAGGTTCTCCAGTGAAGCGGGACAGAATCTCTGAGGACTTGTCTAGTTGCGCCTTCAGCTTGATAAGCTTTTAGTAGCTCTGACTCTCCTGACTTTAGGATGTTTTCCACACCAGTTGAGTTTTCTTACTTATTAGCAGGCACACCTATGTGTTTTCCTTAGGTGCTTACAACAAAAAATTGAAGCATATTTTTATTTCTTTTAGGCTTTAGAAAATTTGCGTGTGTACCTGTGTGAAAAAATCATAGCTGAAAGACATTTTGATCATCTACGAGCAAAAAAAATACTCAGTAGAGAAGATACTGAAGAAATTTCTTGCCGAACATCAAGTAGAAAAAGGGCTGGAAAATTGTTAGACTATTTACAAGAAAACCCCAAAGGACTAGATACCTTGGTTGAATCTATTCGACGAGAAAAAACACAGAACTTCCTGATACAGAAGATTACAGATGAAGTGCTGAAACTTAGAAATATAAAACTAGACTATCTGAAAGGTAAGGTTTTTAGATACCCAAGAAAGAGTTCATTTAAATGTAACAGTGCTTTATCAGTAAAATGTAGAACAAAAATCCAGAAATGATCATTTTGTTTAAGCTTTAGAATTTCATTTGATATGCATTTTTTACCTTGCAGGATGTTATTACATTGGAACAGTAGAATATTACTTAGTATATTTATATTCATTTAGCAATACTACTTAGCGAAAACTTAGCTATAATGAAATCCCCATATGTACAGGTGCTTGTTTCTAAAGTCAGCAGAATGTAAAATTAATCTCTGCAAAATTAACATCTGAAAATGCACATCACACATAAAGAACAGTGTAAGTCCAACTCCTGATGGTTTTACTCCCACCAGTTGATCACAAAATGAAATAGTTAGCTTATGCTTATAGGATTGTTGTATAAAATATTTGTAACTTTCATGCATACATTTCATGCAAAGCATAAGAACTGAGATTATTAAGGGAATAGCAAATTCACTGCTCCCCTTTGACCTACACCCAAGAGTACGTGCTCATTGATTGGAATGCTATATAGAATAAGCCTGCATAATATAAGTTCTCCACCTATCCCAAATTCCCATCTCTCTCTCTGTCTCCCTCTCCAGAGCACTCAAGATAAATGCAAATGTTGATGTAGTTCTATTCCAGCTGTTTTAGACATTAGGGGTACAGAAACGAGTAATTTAGGACTTTACCTAAAGGTAAAGGAACTCACAGTCTACAATAGAAGTCTGTATTGGAAGTTTCTCTTCCTGAGTCTTATTTATTATGAAAATAGTTTCTGGTGGCTGAACCACCAGCTGCTAAAGCACCAACTGGGGCGTAGACCATGTAAAGCCACTAGATTCATGACTGAGGAGTGAGGATGGGGGGCAAAATAAACAAAGGTACTTCCTTCCTTCCTTAAAAATGCTTCTTCCGGTGAGCCTTGGTGGAGCAGTAGTTAGATCAATCATCTCTGAAGGAGCAAGGCCCATACCCACTCTGGGTTTGAGTCCTTGGCCTAAGAGTATGGACAACTAAATGGAAATACAATGTTTCCTCTACCTCCCTCTGCCTGCCTGCCTACTTGCCTTCATTCCTGCCTGCACCTTTCCTTTAAAAACTAAACAAAACAGTGAGTTCAATTTAAAAAAAAAAATTATTCTTCCTCTCCCTTCCTTTCTAAAAAGGAAAATAGTTTATATAGCATGGGACAGAAATGCTGAATGTATTGTGAAGATGAAAACCAAGTGGAGACTTTGTAGGTTTTATAGAAAATTTGTCATCCCAGGAGATGCTGTGCCTATAGATAGTGAAGTTATGTATTTTCTAAGCCAAACAGAAAAATTGTGTTTGTATTTATTCTTTCTACCGCAAGGATGATTGTTGGCTATACCTTTTGGATAAAATTCTTTGTTCAAAGCATCCACAGTCATTTCAACAAACAGGCTGAGAACCAGGATATTATCTATTTACTGTCAAGAGGGGACCTGGATTTTATTTCTCAGCTTCCCATGAAGTCTTGGAATATTGGTCATGGCTTAATTTTCCCTACCTGTTTTCTCATGTTAATAGTGAGAGGCTACCCTTGATGACTTTCCAGTTGGATATGATTTAACAATCACTTAAATGACTTAAAGGATTTTAGCATATGCCCTGTTTAAATTTTATTTTTATTAGATAATGTTTCATTTGCCAGAATGCTAAACAATAGTCATTAATTATAAAAGCTGTTTCTTTATGAAAAATTTCAGGGTTATTTTTTCTTTTAATGGTTATGCATATTAATAGTATGCAAATTACATGTGTATTATGGCTTATCATTTCACTTCCTTGAGACATTTCCTTATCTAGAAAATGTAAATAATAGTTTACTTCGTGGTTGTTAGGAAAAGAAAATTAAACTTGAAATTGATTATGACAGAAATTATAAATTGCTATTTAACTTATGGTTGCGTGGTATAATAATCTTTAAAAAATTACTGATGGGTATGGATTTTTTCTGTTTTTTGTTTTTTTAATTTACATCTGAATAATTTTATTGTAGGACAGAAATACAGCAGCTGTGAGCCTTTTCCAAATGGAGCCACAACCAACCTCTCTCGATCAAATTCAGATGAGAGTACTTTCTCTGAGAAACTGAGAGCATCCACTGTCATGTACCATCCAGAAGGAGAATCCAGTACGGCCCCCTTTTTTTCTACTCATTCTTCTCTGAATTTGCCTGTTCTTGAAGTAGGCAGAACTGAAAATCCCACTTTCTCTTCAACTACACTTCCTAGACCTGGGGACCCTGGGGCTCCTCCCTTGCCACCAGACCTACAGTTAGAAGAAGAAGGAACTTGTGGAAACTCTAGTGAGATGTTTCTTCCCTTAAGATCACGTGCTCTTTCGCGGCAATGACAGTTAACTACTTTTTAATTTTTTTTTAATAATGACAAAAAGTATTTGAAATGATAGGAATCTTTATAAAATTACTACGATGACTTACTAACATTTGATACATGTCTTAAAATGCAATGTAAGCATGCTTTGTAAATAGAATTTTTTAAATAAAAGCATACTTTTAGATAGCTAAAGTAAAATCATGTTGACCATGTATTTTTCAATATTTTCCATTTGTTTTCATTTTTGAGGTATTTTAATATTTCACATTTTTATGTTTTAAGATTAATTTTAATAGAACTACTTTTCTATTATTTAGAAAGTCCCTTTCAATGCACAAGAACATCTAGTGGAATTTAAGCTACCTAGCATATCAATTTGCCAAAATACACGTCTTGTTAACCTTACTGATCAATACTACTTTCTTAATATTTTCACATCCTTTGCTTTATCGTTTTCATTCCTAAAGTAAAATACTAGCATTAAATTTCAGTTATTACTTGTAATTTGATGAAATTTTTAAAAATTTATATTTTTCATTCTCATTTAATCGAAGACCACTGTACAGTTGACAAATTAGAACAAAATGTTCTTTTTTGTGTTTGTATGTGACAATTCTGTTTTTAAAACTCTTTGGAACAAGTGGACCATTAACTAAACCTGTCTTTCTGAGCAAAATTTGACTACATTTTATACATTTAAAAATCTTACATTGTCATCACTTTTATTTAAATTATAATTATACCCATTTCCTGGTATCCATATCATACATTCCATTACTTGCAAAAGTGCATTGGAAATATACTATTAACAATAAAGTTTTTGTGCTATGTTTTGGAAGTTTCAACTTCTTCAATAGGAAATAAATACCTAAAACTTACGTATGTACGAATTTGTATAGAAAACATTACTTCAAGTTGTGAAATCAAGTTGCGTTTCTAGATAGACTGATAAATTCATTAATCATGAAGAAGTTGAGTAATTTTGAAACATTTTCTAAGGATTAAAGAGAGCATGTTTTACCTCCTGTGTAGCATAAGAAAACAGTGGCATTACATTTAAAGAATTCTCTTTAAAAAGCAGAAGCGAGCTTTTCATTTCATTAATTAAAATTAAAATGTATTTTTAAGTAAGATTTACTCACAATTAGAGTTGTAATTTAGATATACTGTAGCATTTTATAACATTGAGTTTTAGACTGTAGAGAACTATATAGACAAAATTCAGAATTTAACAAACTTAGACTTTTGAGTCCTGTAAAGTCCATTTTCCCCTCTAACCACTGAAAATCAGCCATTACCAAAAAATGTGTAAATTTTAAAAATAAACTGACATGACCTGGTACAGTTGGCTATTAGGTTGATTAATGCAACAGTAAAAAAGTTCCTTTGAGCTCACTCTGCTTTTTTAAAAAAATTAAGACTTTTACAGAGCAGTATTAGTTTTACAGAAAAAATTGAATAAAAAGTACAGTTCCCACATACTGTCCCTGTTTCCCATATTAACATGTTCCATTGGTGTGGTACATACATTTCTTAGAATTTGATGAACCAATCTTAGCACATTAACTGGTTAATAATTTACAGTAGAATTTATTCTGTATTGTACAGTTTTATAACTTTTGACAAATGTCGTTTTGTTTTCACTGTCCTAGAAATCCCTGGAGTTTCACTTACTCATTCCTCCCTCTTCCCTTCAACTATTCTCTATAGTTTCGTCTTTTCCAGAGTGGTGGAAATCTTATAGTATGTAGCCTTTCAGATTGGTTTGTTTCACCTAGCAATATACCTTTAAGGTTCTTCTAAGGTATTTTGTGATGAGCTCACTTCAAGAGGTAATTCGTATTTTCATTAGCATGTTGCTCTGAGTGCAAGGTCAAACACTGGCAAATTGAGAGGCCAGGATAATGGTAATTTTTTGTTTTTGTTTTACTTGTTTTCTCTGCCTAGTGATGTTTGTCTCCTGTTTAAGAAATCTTTACCTATCTCAATGCCATGGTGGTACTCTTATGTTTACTTCTGGAAACTTAGTTGTTTTAGTTTCACAATTAGCTCCATGTCCATTACAATGTAATTTTTGTGTATGATAGAAGGTTGAAGTGAAGTTTTAATAACTAAAATCTTTTTACCTAAGCAATGTAAAAGGGAGCAGGAAATTTCAGGCACTGGCCTTATCTTGTATCACTGGATAAATATGTATACTTTTTATTGTTTATTTTGGGAGGGGATAAAGGAAAACCTAGAAGCAAATTGATCTTTAATGTTAAATGTAATCTTGGCGCACCCTGGTGGTTTAGTGGATAAGTCCACCAGCACAATTCACCTACATCAGAGGAGCCTGGGGGAGAACAACCAAGATAAACAGCTAAATAAAGTGCTTCCTCCTCTCTCTTCTTGCCTGTCAGCCTGCTTGGCTTTATTCCTGCCTGCACCTTTTGTTTAAAAAAGCAAGAAGGTAACCAACCTTCTAGGGGCTTCCTGAAAAAAAAAGATCTAATATAGATGATACATAGATATTTTGAATACAATTCCTAAAATCTTCACTCTGAATATTCCATAGTATTTAAAGTATCCAAATTTGCTGCCCATTTTAGAATCACCTGCAGAGCTTATAAGGATCCCAGTGTCCGACACAAAAACCCAATGGAATGCTACACAGATCTTACAAAGATGAAATCATTTGCCACAACATGAATGGAACTGGAGTGAAATAAGTCAGGAGAAAGACAAACACTGAATAATCTCACTAATGGAATGTAAAGAAACTGAAAAAAGTAAACCATTAAAAATAGAACTGGTAACAGGGAACAGGGTGAGTGCCAAGCGGTGGTGGGGTCCAACGGACAATGGAGAAGAACTTTTGGTAATTTGGTAGTGGGCAGGATATGTTCTCATAGAATTGAGGAATGTGTAGTCTACATATATAGGCTTATATTATTTTGTAAGTCAAAGTTAATAAACACTAAATTAAAAAAAAAAGATGTCAATGTTCAGACTACCTCACAGCAATTAGATCACAATATCTGGGCCAAATTTGTGATAATTTCAACATCAAAATAAATAATAGATTGTAACTCATTGACAAAAAAAAAAATCGGTGCTGACATAAATGTTTAAGTAATTTGATGAAGTATAGGATATTGACAGACATGAAACACCTCCTTACAAAAACACTTCAAATTCTAAGTTCATAGTAGATAAACCTTGGCAGATACCACCTTAAACAAACAAATAAATCAAAAGTTAAACTCACCAGTAGCAGAGCAAATTTGAATCACAACTCCTGATACAATGCAATGAGAAAAACACCATTGCCATATTCCTGCCAAAGATAGCCCAAATCTAATCATGAGAAAACAAGACAAACTTCAATAACTTCCGTAATCTAATAGATATCAAGGTCATAAAATTAAAGAGTAACCATTCCAGGTTGAAGGAAACTAAGAGACTTGACCACTAAATGGATGCATGAATCTGAACCAATTTAAAGACTATTAAGTGTCAAGAAAAATTAGCAACTGCAATTATCCAAGCAAAAGATGCAACTTTGTAACACACTCTACAAAATGTTAGTGTTGCTAAAAGATATAATATGTTCTTGAGGCGTTTAAGGCCAAGGAGTAAAACAGCCCCAGGAGACAGACAGAAATCGAGAGTTTGGAGGATTCCAACTCAGGGGTAGGGGAATACAATCCAAGTGTTTTAATCAGAGAGGTTCAGAACGCCTTTGAATGAGGTCAAGGAGGAGATAATTCAGTTTGTGACTTGTGGAGTCAACTACCCCACTTCTAGAGGTCTTTTGTGATGACTGAGGGAAGCACAGAGTAATTTTTATTTGAAAGAGGAAATGCAGGGCGACCTGAAAAACATCCTGGTCTCTCTGGGTACAGACTAAAGTGCAGTGACAGTGAAGATAAAATTATTAGCTCTTCTATGCCTTTAATAATTCTTATTGAATGCTGGTTGGGAACACTAGACCTCATCTCTTCCCCAGCAATAAACTCATAAAAGAAATGCCTGCTTGGGACTGTGCGCGGTCAGGTCTCTATTCTTTTCACTGTGGAGAAGCAGAAGCGCGATGCAGTCGCCAGGGGACGCAGGTCCCCGCCCATCTGCGAGTCTTGGGGCGGGGCCAACCGCAGGGCGGAGCCAGCCGCGGGGTGAATCCTGCAATAGCTTCCGGTTTCCGGCGGAGCCCGGTTTGTTGCGCGCCGCCGTAATGGCAGCCGAGGAGAAGGACCCTCTGAGCTATTTCGCGGCGTACGGAAGTAGCAGCTCAGGTTCCTCGGACGAGGAGGACAACAGCGAGCCGGAGGAGACCAGTCGCAGGGCCCCAGACCCGTCGAAGTCGGGCGGCTGTGGGAACAAGGCGGAGAAACGACTGCCTGGTCCCGACGAGCTGTTCCGCAGCGTGACTCGCCCGGCCTTTCTCTACAATCCGCTCAACAAACAGATAGACTGGGAGAGGCACGTCGTCAAGGCGCCGGAGGAGGTGAGGTCCTCGACCCAGTGTCTCGATCTTGGCCCCGGCCTCCGCCCCCTTCCTCCGGAACCCCCTCCTGGGGACCGACTGGCCCTTCCCCCACACGCAGTCACCCCCTGCGGGATGCCGCACCACCCCCTCCACCTCCACCCCTGGGGAGCCCGGGACCCCCTCCCTCAGCCTGGTGGGTGTCGGACCGGACCCGCAGCCCCCACCCCCTTGTGAGGAGACCCAAACCTCCGCCCTCGGTGCCCCGACCCCGCGCGGCGAGGACTAACGGTGGTGACTCCCCCGCCCCCCCGCTGCAGCTTCTCCCCGAGACCCCTTCCCTTTGACGCCGAAGTGCCTGCGGTGCTGCCTCCAAGACAGTGTCTGCTGCAGCCTCCTGAAGGGGTCAGCCTTGGCGTAGTATCTCTGAGACTGGATTCTTCTTTGGTAACTAAAAGTTATTAGCTTTATTCATATAGGGAACCCTTTGGCTTTTCACTTAACAGTATTGTGGTTTTGATGGAAACTTGTCTTTAATCCTTAAAAGAAAAAGTCAGCCTGAGTAATAAGCGAACGCAGGGAGGTGCATGTGCCCTTACCGATTATAGGAACCTTGGTTCGTCACGGTGCTTCTTAATGTGTTTGCTTAACAGCCTCCAAAAGAATTCAAAATATGGAAGTCAAACTATGTACCACCCCCGGAGACCTACACTACTGAGAAGAAGCCTCCACCTCCAGAACTGGATATGGCAATAAAATGGTCCAACATATATGAGGACAATGGTGATGATGCCCCACAGAATGCTAAGAAAGCTAGGCTTCTGCCTGAAGGGGAAGAAACAGTGGATTCAGGTGAGGAGATTCAGAACCCTCTGGTAATAGTTTTTTGGTACCTGTCATGGAAAAGGAATGAGATATTTAATGAATGAAATTTAGATCTGTCTAATTAGCCAACCGATTATGATGATCTTTGGAAACTTTTTGCCCTGGTTTTGAGAAAGATTGTATCTATTTGGCTTTAAAGTGTTTCAAGTCTCTGATATCTCAACCAGTACTATTTGATATGGTTTAGAGACGATCATAAATTATTCAGGCTTTAAAGTTAAATGGATATCTCAACCGATAGTATATGTGATTTACCATGCTTTAGTAAAGCAGCATGCGTTAATTCATGGATTCTTGTGATTACCACTCTAAAGTGCTGAAAGCTTTGTTTTACATTAAAGCAGTTGTGCTGTAGAGCTAAAATGAGTGCAACAAGATGTATTTAACTGAGTGTAACTATATTGTAATAGGAATGTAATGACTTCGTTAATTGTGCTCATTTCATTTCTCACTTGAGCAATAATCTACCTCCACGCTTGTACTCTCCCTTCCCCCCATTCCATCCTTCATACTGAAGCTAGTGTTCATTCTTTGAAAGTCATAGCTGATTATGTAACTCACCTACACCGTAGTCTATAATGTTCTTCCGTCTCTCTTTGACTAACTTCATCCTTCAAAATCCAGCTTTAAGAAGGAAAAATCTGTTATCACCTTCCTCTAATTATTTGCTTCTCTATACCTTGTATGTGTTAATACTATTGAGTGCTTTGTAATAATTTGCGCATAAGTCTGTGAGTTTGTTAAATAGCAGGATCCAAGTTTTATGTTTCCATCAGTTTACAGTACATTTTAGATAGTCTTTGGATAATTGTCAAATTGAACTATGTATTTTGGACTACAAATTTTGCTAAACAGATTTCTTCCCTAGAATTGCTTTACTTAGCTCCTTTTACAGTCTTGCAGAGGTTTACGAGAAAAGGAACTAACTGATAAGAATTATTCAGTTTGGAATCTACTTGGGTTTTCCATTTCTTTGAGTTCCCAATGTATTAAAAGTCACCAGTGAAGGCAATTCTTTAGGAAATGTCATCTTTTTGGAGATGCTCAATGAAGTAGGCATTTATAATTTATATAATTAATAAAAATAATTTTACATAATCTTTAATCCTTATAATACCTTGTGAAACCAGATAGGGAAATGTAGAAATGAGATTATGTGATTTATCTGTTATAAAACTAGAAAATACCAAGCTCTGAAATAGATGCTGTTGCTCAGATGACTGAAGTGACCAAAGTATAGACCATGTAAAGACCAAAGACCCCAAGCTGGTGACCTGGGGTGGGCTGGGGTGGGGATTAATCAATAGAAATGATAAAATAGGTACTTTTGCACAAGTTTTCTACTGTTTCTCAACCTATTACAGAATTTCTGTATGATTATTATTTTATAGACAGGTAAATCTCAGGTTAGAATTCGTTGAAATTCACACAGCTAAGAAGAGGCAGAATAAGGATTCAAATTCAGTTCTTTAAAATTATGTCTTATTAAATTGGGGTTTTGCCTTTTGATATTTCCAAGCTACCCTGCCTGAGAAATCATTGTCCTATTGGAAGGATAGCAATATATATGGGCACTAGAGTTTATATTCAAACTAGGCTCTCCTCTCTTTGTTCCTGTATGGAGGTCAGGATTGTATTTCAGCACAAATGAGGAAAGAATTGTATTTTTTCCAGTTTGCCAGTTGAGTTCAGTTAGAAGTTCCAAGTATATGGCAAATAACAATGCTGTTCCCAGAGATAATTTCTGTGCTTCAGACCATTTGATGGTCCTACATCAGAAAATGAATGTAAGTGACAGCAGAAAACAAAAGGACCCAACCAATGCTCAACCTGTTTAAATTTGGATGAGAATATTGAAAGATAAAGCAGTTGGATCTCATGCCTCAGGCTGAGCTTGTCCCAGGGACCCATGTTCATAGGGAGGGCCAGTGTCCAGAATGAACAGCTAAATAAAAAGTGGAATGCTGCTGCTTTCCTCTCCCTGCCTGCCTGCAAAGATTAAAAGATAATCCTGAAATCTTCAGTTTTGACATCAAGGTTGCTTTTTGGATTATTACTTCCTTTTTTGGAAGTGATTTTTGTCATTTTAGACTCCCCTACCATGTTCATAAATTCACGGTAAAATTGAACTTTCTGACATCATTTTTACCTCTATTTTTTTTCAGTTTATAAAATATCTTTTATTAGAAACCCCATACTCATAAATTATCTAATTTTTAGATTATCAAATTACTTTGTTTTCACTTTTCCATTTTCTGCCCTGTGGGGTTTTTTTGTCAGTTAACTTTCAGATATTTTAGAAGAGGCCTGGGAAAGAATTCAAACTCAAATCACCGAGTCTTTCACCTTATCAGCACTTCCTGTCTGGTGATTGTAAATGTACACCGTTAAAGCTTATATATTAATTGGAATTTTATTAACGTGTAATTGTGAAAGCCTAGCTAAAGTAGCTTTATTTTTTAAAAGATTTAGAACATCTGTATTCATAATTTAAACTTAATTACCTCAGGTGATGTGAGTTTCATACTAGGTAAGTTGCTTCCTCATTACTGCACCTGGAGTATGTGGCACAGTGTAGAAGCTGCAACAGAAGTGAGCCAGTTTTTTTCGCTACATTTTAAGGCAATGCCTTGGTTATGTCACTAGATGGCATTAGTTCTTCTATTCAAATTACCAATACGAAGTTGTTTTTCCAATCTCAGTTTGAGTTATTATTCAGTAAACTTTAGTGGGAGGCATATTAAAAGCAGAAGTGTCTGGAGAGCCCTGGTGGCCTAGTAGATAAGACCTCTGGACATAGTCCACATGCATCCCGAGGACCAGGATGCAAGACCTTGGGCCGGAGGGTACCACCAAGATGAGCAGCTAAACGAAGTGTTTCTTCCTCCACTTTCTTCCTGTTTACCTCCCCACTCAACTTCATTCCTATCTGTACCTTTCCTTTTAAAAAAATTTTTTTTGAATAAAAGCAAAAGTGTCTCTATATGTCGAGTCGATTTTATAGTAGAGTTAGAAAGTAATTTCTTTTTTTCTTTTTTTTTTTTTTTTTTTTGAAGAAACATTGATTTATTTAGTTGTTCATGTTGGTTGTTCCCCTGGTTCATGGTCCTTGGGATGTATGTGGACGATCCTTGGTGGATTTATCCACTAGGCCACCAGGGCACAACATAATTTCATTGTTTTTTTATCACCACTACTGAAAATAATAAAGTCAAGCATGGTGATAATTAAAGTCCAGTCAAACAAAAACCTGGCATACTCATGTGACCGAGGCAGCTATGGTACAGGCCATATAAAGCCTACTGACCGGCGAATCTGGGTCCAGTGGTTTAAAAAAAAAAAAAAAAAGGCCTTGGCTTGTTTGGGCAGTGTGCTGTATCTTACTGCCTATATAAATCCATAGTATGCTATGAAATATGTGAATGACATCACCATGCTGTGTTGACAGATGAAGATGAGTCACTATTTTATCCACATCAATAAAGGAGATATTCTGAGTATGATAATCATCAGGTGAAGGGAATAAAATCAAAGGCATATGATTTTAAATGTATTTTTTTCCATAAAAGTTTATAATCTGATATCAGCAGTTTTCCAGATTTTTTAATATGAAAACTTTTCAACAGCAGAATATTTTTCAGATCACCACATAATAGCTTTTGAGTATTGATCAAGGAAATAAAGCCAAGAGCTACAATGAATTCAATAATGTACTTAGAATAAATTTGTGCTTTATAAATTACAACATCTTCTACACGTTATTCATCCTGTCTGAGTTTTTAAAAATAAAATCATATTTAACGATTTGAAAATGAGAAGCTGATCTATACTACCCTATTTGTGTCTTATTGAACCAGATTTGGACTTTTTTGATTGAATAAAAGTGTCCACTTTGTCAAGTTTGGCAGTGTTTTTATTAATTGGAAATGCTCTCTGGCTACAGACACTAATAACATTTTGGAAAGATGTAAATGATGTAATTTTAATATTAGGTTCTTCTCTACCCTTTCCCCAAAATTCTCCATAAAATGAAGGGAGAAGGATGTGTTTTTCCGTTGCTATTAGAACATTCTCTCTCTACTAGGAAGTGAGGGGGTGGGTAGAATTTACTATAGAACAGAATAACTTCAAAACATAAGGTTGGGGTAGGGATGCAGGGAGGGGAAGGAGTTGTTTTAGGGGTCGAAAGGGAAAGGGTCACTGATAGCCGTTCATATGTCATGATTAAATTAGTATTCGTTTTTTATAAAAAAAAACAGAATGTGTTCCACTCTCAGAAAGTGGATTATATGATAAATACATTCAGTGTGTATAATGTAGAATATTTGGAGAGCAGCCTCTTCAAATCAAATCTTGGTTTTTTTATTATAAGCTACCTTAATAAAGAACTAAAGGGTCAATTAATTTGTTGTAATATGTAAATTTTGACTTGCATTATAAATCCATTTTCTCCCTCTCTTATGTAGCTCCTTGCTGTCTTAACTTAGAATGCCATTATTGTCTATTTCAAGACATGATTTAGCATTTTGTCAAGTGTGATATACGCATGTGTTGTGAAATGGTCACCACAGTAAGTCCAGTCAGCATCCTTCACCAACAGTTGCATTTTTTCTTGTGATGAAAAATTTTTAAATCTACTTCTTAGCATCTTTCAAATATACACTAAAGTATTAGCTGATTATAGTTACCATGCTATACATTATATCCCCAGGATTTATTCATCTTATAACTGGAAGTTTGTATCTTTTGATCACCATTGATCATTGTCATCTAATACTCCAAATCACTTCTAAAAGTTAAATTTGTGGTATTTATTGGGAAACTTTAAAAGAAACATATGATGAGAGTGATTTTGTATAAAGTCAATAAAATTTTAATGCCTAACGTTTTATTTAATTACTGATTGAAACTCTCCCTTTCCTATTTAAAGATGATGAAAAAGATGAACATACTTCTAAAAAGCGCAAAGTCGAACCAGGAGAACCAGCCAAGAAGAAAAAGTAAAAAACAACAAATGACAAGAATTTCTGGACTTGGAAATTTGTTGAAATGTATTTTGTGGGCAGATTGTTGAAATTGTAAATTATTATGACACAACATCTCTGAAAATACATGTTAATTAATTAGTATTGCTGCAGAGACTTTCCACTGTAGAATTCATTTTTTTATTTAAGACTTTTAAGTATTTAAAACTCAAATGGTGACTTGTGATTGTGAAATTGACAACACTTGGAGGCATTCTTGTTATCACAGAATTAGTGACATGCCTTGAGAGTTTGTCACATGTTGACATGCCAGTGTTCTATGAACCTTTTATAAAGGAATATATTTTTTAAATATATTGTAATGTACTGTGAACTTGTAGGGTGCTTTCAACAGTGTTTGTACAGTGTAAATAGATCATGGAAATAAAATTACTTATTCAATATTACTATTACTGCATAACATTAAAATTTGAGTATTTGTCTGTGATAAGTATCCTCTCTGCCGTGTGACATTTTAAATTATAATTAGTATGACTATGTATTGCACAGCTAGTAAACAGTAAATTTGGGGTTTACTTTAAACACTTGAATTCCACTGTCATCAGACTAACCCATCTATGCAAGCATCAGAATGAATCGTCCTTTAGGAACTGCACTTGGTGACTCAGGTACTCTTCTGTGGTAGTGCTCGTCTCCCCTGATTGTAGTACTGTGCTTATAAATCCTTGTGTTAATGTTACTAACTTCTCTGTTAATTACTGAAGGTGTATCTTACACAAAGAGTTGGCAGATGTAACAAATAAAAATACAGGACACCAGTTAAAATGAACCCTAGATCAAAAATAATGTTTTGATATATGCAATATTTGGAAAATACCAAAAAGTTATCTGAAATTCAAACAATAGCGTTTTGTATTTTATCTGGAAATCCTACTTCTGTATGGTTTATTTACGTACCTCTGTTTCAATGCCCTTTGTATAGTAATACTCAAGTGAACAAGGGATAATCAGAAAACTGATGATCCTTAATTTGAGTTTTACTGTTCAAAACTCAGTACAGTTATTTGTAATATTGAATGATAATTTAATAAGGAGAGAAAAAAATCCTTTCCATAATTCTTAAATCTGTAAGAGACAGTTACAGGACCGCATATATAGTGCATAAGAAAAATAAAGACATTCTTTTGAGTTTATAAAAATTCCCATTTGTCCCCCCGCCACTAGAAGCCAATATTTTAAAAAATCACATAAAGTGTATTTAGTTGGAAACATGGGTAGGTAAAATCTATAAAAGGCATTAAACGTGATTCTACCAACCACAGTGTTCAGAATGGCGAAGAAACAAAAAGTGATGGTTTCCAGTATATCAAACCAATTCCACAGTTCCTCATGGTCTAGATTTACAAGTGTCTTAGTTTTGTAACTGATAAAGCAAAACACTGTGTTTAGTAATGTTGAAGTCTATGTGAAGAAATTGAGGTCTCTGGTATATCAGGGAGTAGAATCGACTAGTAAAAGAGGACCCCAGTGTGACACCAAACTAAAATGAGTTTATAATTGAGGCTGATTCCCAAATAAATTCCCAGAGAAATCTGTAGTCTGGACGCATATATTAGGGAAGCATATACTTCAGAAATCACTATAATTTTTTAATTAGCATGAAAGTATACACACATACACAAGTGTGTGCAATAACCCAGCCAGTCACTCAACTGCTATCTGAAAATCTTTTAACTTCTTGGTAAGCACTCAATGGTTCAATGACCAAGTGAGATCAGTGAGTTTTTGGCAGAAAACAAAAGTTTTGTAGATCAGTTCCTAATGATGCTTTAAGCTTCCTTTCTAAAAGGTAACAAAAGGGAGAAGCAAGTACAACTTTTAAGGTGAGGTAGGGAGTGTATATGTTTAAAAATATGACTGTACTTGTGAGATTATTAAGCAACTACTGGGAGATACCACCATACAGTTCAGGTTAGTTTTAATTTAGGAGGGGAAGAAAGGATTTAGGAAGAAGGAAGCTAAATATTTTGGAGTAGTCTGACTCTACCATTTGTATCTCATTGAATTTCTTTTCAAAATAAAACCAAAAGTTGAAAGGAAAATGAACTTGCTAATGGATTGTTTAACCATCCCCAGAAGTATCTTTTTATGTCACTATGTCCATCATCACATTGCAGAATGAATTCTTCCCCTTCACAAACACAAGGAATGTGTCAAAGTGTCCATTTGGGTACTAACATAAATCACCTTTTGATTTATTAGTAATAACCCAGTGGAGAAGAATCTTCTAAAAATCCCTCTAGATAAGGGAAAATTCTCTACCCAAGTTGCTTTTCTTTTTAAGAGACTCAAGTCATTTGATATTTCTGATTGTTTCACACCTTTGAGATAAAGAAGCTAAGCCACATTAAGAATGAAGGATTTTCTTTTGTACAGGATAAAATTTTAGAGGAGTACTAATCATTTGTGGACTATGTTTTAAAACTGAAAGTATAAATAGCATTATAGAGTATTATGGGAAATACTGGAATCAAAGACTGAGAACACTGACACTGCCTTTCAGCCATTAAAAATAACCTGGACATATTTTTAAACCTGCAACTTTCTTATCTTAATGCTATGCAGTACTTTTTAGTTGACAAAGAACACCTAGTTTTTTTCAATAACTAATAGGTTTATCATTTCCAAATTAGAGAAATTAGGCCTATCAAGATGAAGCGATATATTTATGCACCATTTATCTTGAGAACTTAGGCTAGAATTTGCATCCCATTCTATTCAAGATTTATGGAGACACATTGGATGCAATGCATTATAATTAAAAGACAGAAGATCCACCTTCATTTTACCAAATTACATTCGCTTGGAGAACATAGATATGTAAGGTACAAGTCAAGGCAAAAGGAATGACTGCAAGAGTCCAAAGATCAAATATCTGAGTGAACCAAGGCACTGGAGAAGAGACGGGGAGGAGAGAAACTGGTAGTGCTTAGTAGGATATAATGGCTGAGGGTGCGGTTTCTTTCATTGCAAACTTTAAAATTAAAATATGAATAGAGTAATGCAGGTTTGGGCAAGACTTACATATAAAACGTGCTGCCACACAAGTACATTAAATACAAAGCCCTAGGAGAGATATTTGAAAAATGTAATTATTTTTACAAGTATCTTAATGAACTCAGCAACTCTGACAAGTCAAAAACTTTGAATAATTTAAATCCACAACTGGACTTTAAAATATATCAGTGGTGGTATTTTGGATTTTAGAATTTTGTGTCTATACTGAACTGCCTTTATACCTCCTTTAGCCCTTATTACAGATGTTCCACACATTCTTACAAAAGGTGTCAACTTCCCAGCAAATTCTAAAGCTTTCTCTCCATCTCCAGTTTTCTCAATTTAAAAGCATTACATGTGTATATTAATGCAAACTTTTTTAAAAAAGAGAAGCAGACATACCAATAAGCACTTGTATGTATGGTGTATGGTCTGTGGAGGAGGGACATTTTGCTTATTCTTTGACTAGAACAATGCTGGCACCACTCTAACCACTCAACACAACCGATGGTAAACTGAATTCCTCATCCCTGGCTCAGCGGTGATCCTTCAGAGACTTAGGTTTTCTGTCACACGGGCTAATAAATCTTAACATGTAAAACAATATAAGTTTTCTGTCATTTTCAGTCAAAACACCCCAATTAATATGAAGCATTTTGATTGCTGCTTTGGAGCCAAATTTCCTAGCTCACTTTATCCTCTCTGACTCCTGAGAACTGCCCTGGAATGCCAGTGTAGTGTTGTTCTCGTTCTCCATAATGGTTCTTGAGAATTTCCTGGCTACTATATTCGGTAAAACTGATGGTTCGCTACATTGTGTGTCTTGCCAGAATGCGCCGGTAAAGCCCCAGGCCTGTGTGCATTTCTGCTTGGGTTTCAAAGGCCTCTCACGTATTGTATGTCCAAAACCAAACGTATTTTGCCAAAAACCACACCACCTCTTATATTTCATTTCTATTAATGGCATCAGCAATGACTGACATATCTGTCATCTGCCTTACTTCCCATCACATAGGTTTAGTCAGTAAATGTTTGTTTCTTTTTTAAGGAAAGGTGCAGGTAGGAATGAAGGCAAGTAGAGGGAGACAGGCAGGAAGAGAGAGGAAGAGGAAGCACCTTATTTATTGTATTTAGTTGTTCATCTTGGTTGTTCCTGCCGGTCCCAGGACGCGAACCCAGAACCTTGGGATGTATGTGGAC
The DNA here is from genome assembly GCA_004363575.1 of Solenodon paradoxus. Taxonomy (NCBI): domain Eukaryota; kingdom Metazoa; phylum Chordata; class Mammalia; order Eulipotyphla; family Solenodontidae; genus Solenodon; species Solenodon paradoxus. The sequence goes on along the minus strand of RJWH01002099.1, from coordinate 88,779 downwards.
AGCACCCAGCCCCTACTCCACTAAAACTTGGCTAGTTGGTGACCCTTAAAGTTTCTCTTCCCTGGTTTTCACTTCTTAATCCAGCACTAATGCATTATTTACAATTTCCCACATATGATACTTAGTTTTCCTAGTCCTGTGCCTTCCCTTATACCATCTGCTTGGCCTGGTCTTTCCAGATCTACTTAGTGAATTCTTCTGTCCTCCAAGCATCATTTCAAGTATCTCCTCCTTTATGCATCTTGTTCTATTTATGATTGAATCTGCACCTGTACATCGTTTTCTCCAGGCTGTACTAAGTGAATAGCCAACATTTACTGAGTACTCTATGACAGCATTATTCTAGGGGCTTTATATGTAGTAACTCATTTAATTCGATGAGACCGGTGCTATTACTAATCCCTCTTCAGGGAAGCAAACAGGTGCAGACAGGTGAGTGATTTGCTCAAGGGGGTAGACCAGGGAAAGGCAGGCAGTCCAGGTCTAGGCCCAGTGTGCTCCCGGTGAGCACCAAATTAAACAATAGATTGATTTATTAATGTGCGCAATTCCAAGGATGTCTTACTCTTAGAAGGCACTCCAAATACAAATGTTCAGAAAGTTAATGCACAGAACCAGTTCACTAGCATCTGTTTAATATGCCAGAAACATCTTTCAGATAAAGTAATGTAAAGTCAATACATACATGTTTTAGAAAAATTAGTGCATATTCAACAGCCAGTAGAGTTTTATCACATATTTTGAATATTTTTAATTTAAAGCCTTAAAAGTAAGCAATAGAGCTGAGAACATCATCCACTTTCTTCAAAAAAACATTTAGCTTTTCACTTTTTTTTTTTTTTCCAAAGGAAAAGTGTAACTAGGAAAGGTGAGGCAGGCAGGCAGAAAGAGAGAGGAGGAATCAGCACTTTATTTTATTTAGTTGTTCATCTTGGTTTTCCCTTCGGCCCCAGGATGTGAACCCAGGTCTTTGGGATGTATGTGCTGGCCACAGATGACTGAGCCAACTAGTACTTCACCAAGGCATGATTCCACATGCTTTTTGAAGTCTACGTATTTTTAAGGTGAGATAGTAATAAACCACAAATTTCATTGACTTTAACTTTTCACATCATAGTTCAATTTAGAATCACAGCACCAGGGCATGGGAAGGCCCCCAATTGTCCTCCAGGCCAGACTTCCCGAACGCAGGAATGTCTTCTACGTCGTGATCTTTGCCTCTCTTTTCTAGGCTCACAGACCAGCCCGCAAAATGACAGGTTTACAGGCTGGTGTTTGAAACACCGTTTCCTGTGTGTCCGCAATATTTTGGTACTCTGGGTCTGGAACTTCTCTTCCTTTCCCTGTGTTTATCATTTTCTGAAAGAGGAAAAGAAACAGGTTTTGGTGCATATCACTGAAGTCAAAGCATAGCTCTATTCCTGGTATAATTACCTGTCTCTGTTTCTAAACGGGCCAAAATTCTAGCAACCTTCATTAGTAGGTTAAGGAATTTGCATAACACTTTAAATTTAGAAGTCCTGAGGGAGACAGCAATGAAATAAGAAAACAATGACCTCCAACTATGGAGGGGACTTGTCTGCCAGCAAAATTAAAAACAAGCCTACTCAAAAATAACTGCTTTGAGGCTCACATGCTGAGATTTCAAGACTTTATCGTTAGTTTTTGCTAATTTTCATTTTGGAGACAAACACACACCCTACAACTTTGTTTTTCAGTCAGCAGATCCTTCTGGTCCTCTTTTCACCATGTTTTGCCTAGAGGTCGTCCCTTCTGAGATCCTGTCCTTAATTATAAAAAGTGGCCTAAAAGCCTGAGCAGTAAAATATCTTCCAAAACATCTGGAATCCATATGACAAATCTATAAAGCATTAACTCTTTCTTTTTTTTTCTTCTAATTTAGGTTTAATTACTTGAGCTCCAAATCCCCCCTGCTCCTGCCTCCTTCTATACCAAACTAATTAGGGCAATTATCTGAGCCAGCCATGCTACAGATCTGTTAAAGCCTGTTATTGAGGTTAACAAATGAGAGGGTTAATTTCTCTAGACTGCTCCATAGTTGGGGAAGAAAGATAACAAGCCCTTACATTTGTAGGTTGCTTTTGAGTTTTCAAGCTCTTTTTTCTCTACAGGAAGCTGCCACCCAGGAGATGGGCTTACTTTGGGTTTCCAGACTGTCTGGAACCTTGAGGTAAGTAACTTAACTCTGAACTGAAGGCTTTGGAATTCACGACTACCCATGAGAAAGGCCCCACAGCCTTGCTGCTTCAGCTGGGTGAAAAAATTGGGATGCTTTTTCACAGAAATAGCGTTGCCAGGTAGTAGCCTCTGGCACCAACTTAGACATGTTGACTTAAAACCTTAAAGAGTAAGTGGCTTTTTCTAGATAATTTGACCAGTGCCCTGTGTATTTTTGACTTATTTAGAAGTTGCTGAATGCATCCAGCCACTCTGGCTAATTATGAACTGCCTAGGTTTCTCTATTCTTTTTCCACTTTTGTTTCCACTGTAACAGTGGCAAGGCTATCCTATGTCAGTCTTGCTTGGTAGCCAAACCAGAGCTTCTAATTAAATCTTTTGCATGGAGGTTTTTTGTTTGTTTTTCTTTTAATCACACAGACTAATTTTTTTTTTTTTTTAAATTGTTTTTTGGAAGCCCAGGACAGTTAGTTGAGGAATTAGATTTTCTTAACATTATCATGATTGCATGAGAGATTTGTGAAAATGTGATAAATGGTGATAGGGAACAAGTTTTCAATTGTCTCATTTAAGTGCCAAAGTTAGAAAAAAATCTGTCATAGAAAACAAAAGCTTATATGCTTTCTACCACAAATATTTGAATCTATTCAAGGACAGGAGCTATGTTTACACCAAGTTACAACAGCGCTTCATTGTATTTAAGTGACACTTTCAACTGATTTTTATAGCGTTAACATTAGATATCAATGCTTTATTTATTTTTTGTTTTTTTCATTTCTCCAGCTCTGTGTCTCAAATTCTGGTCTTTGGATTATATATGGGCCTTCATCTTAGTCAGTGAGTCACATGGGTGCACCATAATTGCTATATAAAATTAATGTTCATTTAAAAATATTCTGATTATGAAAATGATGCATGTGTACGATAGATTTTTTGAGAAAAAAATGCTTTTAATAGAGAAATCCACTGTTAATATGTTGATATCCAGTATTTTCTTAGAAAATCTGATTTTCATTTTCATTGATCTATTGAACAATAGAAGAATTCCATATATTTTACTACTATAAATAATGCTAAAATGAACATCTTGGTGCACCCTGGTGAACTAGTGGATAAGTCTACTGGGTGTAGACCACATAATACATCCCAAGGACCCAGGTTTGAGTCCTAGGGCTGAGGAAGGGGTGGGGTGGGGGGAACACCCAAGATGAACAACTAAATAAAAGTTTCTTCCTCCTCTTTTCTTGCCTGCCTGCCTACCAGCCTTCATTCCTGCCTGAACCTTTCCTTTAAAAAAACTGAAAACTAAAATGAACATCTTTATAGTTAAGTACTTGGTTATAGTATTTGATTATATAACTACTTTCATGAGTAAACAACTCAAGATGGATCATGTGTAAATTTTATCCAGTTTGCTTGATTTACTGCTCCTAACTTCGTTTTTCAAATTGTATTGAAGTAATAATGCATTATAACATTGTATAATGTTTAAGGTGTGCATCGTTGCAAATTAACATCTGCCTATACTACATTAAGCTCATCGCTGATAGTATAATTCTCTTAATTTCTTGAGACTACATTTTTTTTAATTTTATGATTTCATTTGTTTACAACACTGTATTCATTTGGGGTACTGAAACCGCATCTCACCACCGCCTTGTTCCCTTTCCTCCCCTCCCCACTTCTCACCACTGTCTTGTGTCCTGTGAATTTTGTTGGGGTTTGTTGAGAGCATATTTAAACAAATGTTTTCAAAACTTTTGTACATCTCTTTGAAATCCAAAATGTTAAGTCCTTTGCCAGAAGCCAACTTTTTATAGCAATACTTTGACGTTTCTAATATGCTCTCTTTGTCATTGCTCTGGAAAATCATATTTCTTTTTAGACTGTCCCCAAAAAACTAAGATTCCAAAACTCCACTCCTGAATGTTCAAATCGAGAATCTGGGCATTTTGCTTTCAGTGGCCATTATCAGATAAAAGACAAATTTGGAGGTGAAAGGAGAACTGGAGGGAAAAATAATAAAGTAAACTCAGCTCCTGACCCCTTTGGCCGGCTGCCCATTTCTACATTATTGATGATATTATTGCAATTTACCCAGAAAAACTTTAGGTGGAGCCACCTAAGCTTCTCTCTACTGAAGAAACACCCACTACATTCAGACAGGCCTGGCTTCTCAGCTTCCCACAGCAGCTGGCTGAGCTCTCTGCAGGAGGCTCCCAGAGCTAGCCAACTAAGGAGAGTGTCAGGGAACACCGCCTCCCCCAAAAAAGAAAAGAAAGAAAATGCCCCCTTATTATGACTTGTGGAATTGGGGAAATTCCACAAGAAGAGCTCCCAGTCAAGCATTACCAGAGGGTAACAAAGCAGAGTCCCAAGAGAGGAGCTTCCTGGGAGAAGTAACGTTATCCTAACTCTCATCTTGTCACTTAATCACACTCACATTGTTAACCTCACTGGACATTATATTATCTTCCTAAGATAATATGGGACAAGCTTGTCCCCTTATGGGACAAGCTCAGGGATCCAGTCCAAAGGAATAAAGTTAGAAATTGTGCAATAGTAACTTTAACAGATGAACCAACACTTAGTATCTCAGAGCAAATAAGTTTTCGGGTTCTTTCCTGCATATCTGAGTAAAGCAGCCAAGGGATCTAAGTGGACCTGAGGGAAGCTGAGCAAGTCTGGATTGTGATTCTGTACCTCAGTTAATCCAACTATTAAAACCTTCAGTTGATTGAGATCCTCCCCCTCACTTCCTCAATTTAGAAATAAATTATGGGGTGCACCCTTGTGACTCAGGGGACTGAGACACTGGTGTGTAGACCATATAAAACCCAAGGACCTACATTGAAGACCTAGAGTCAGGGTGAAAAACTAAGAGCAACTAAATAAACAGGTTTCTCTCTCCCCCTTCTTCCTTCCTTCATTAAAAATGTTGATTCTTCCTCTCCGTTCCTTTCTTCCTCTATTAAAATATATATAAGATAATAATAAAGAAATGTATTCAAATGAACGAACAAAAGCTGTTTCTTAGGATCCAAGTCAACTTCCAAAAGCTTCTCCATCAGTGCTTCTGGAAGTGTCTTCCAAGAAGTCTACCTGCAAATGCTACAAGAAAAGGGCTCCACGGACAGTATTTAGGATCCTTCCTTCCTAGAGATTCAAGATGAAAAGGGAATTACAAAAGCTCTGAGGCATCCTGTGATAAAGAAGTGTCTTTACTGTCTCGGCATCAGTGACTCAAACTTACTTGCATTCTTTTGAGGAATTCTTTTGAGGAAACACTAATAACTTTTGTGGAATGAATTTGGAGACAGGCTGCACCCCACTGTATTGAATGACAGTGTTCCTTGGGGTACCCAGGAGGGAGATGGGGGGAAGGTAGCCGGGTTGATCATTGCTTATAGAAGGGGCCAGTATCAGCAGTCTTTCCTTAACTGTCTTTTCTCTAAGCTGTTTTCCAAAATTGTTGTTGAATCAACAATATATTTTAATAGAAATGCAAAGTAGTACTACTAGGACATACTATTTCTCATCCACTGTGTTAGAAAAATTTTACTTGATGACACAGTATGGTAAGGCCACCAGGACAGGACACACTGTGCTCATACAATACTAGTAGGAGGGCAAAATAATCCAAATCCTCTAAAGGTCAATTTGTCAAAATCTATAGAAATTATAAATATATTTACCTATTGAGCCATTAATACTACCTGTGGGGAATTTATCTTACACATGTGCCTGTATGTGTAAACTGTAATTAGTTTGTAGGGTTATCTATTGATATTTTATAATAGCAAAATTTTGGAATTAAAGTATATATATGTATACATATATATGTATAGATATAGCTACTTTTTAGTAAGAAAGGAGAGAATAAGAATATGTATTCACCTGAAAATGGAATATTATTCACCACTGAAAATGAACTATCAAGTCATGAAAAGACCTGGGGAAACTTAAGTGCATATTACTAATTGAAAAAAGCCACTCTGAAAAGGCTACATACTGAATGATTCCAACTATATAACATTCTGGAGAAGGCAAAACTATTGTGACAGTAAAACTATCAGTTATTGCCAGGAGATTGGGGTGGGGGGGGGAGGAATGAATAGGCAGTACACAGAGGATTTTAATGTAGTAAAAACACTATGATACTACAATGAAGGATACATGTCTGTATACATTTATCCAAACCCACAGAATGTTCAATGCCAGTAGTGAATTGCAATATAAACTATGGATTCTGAATGATTATAAGGCATTAATGTAGATTTTCTTTCCCCTCCTTTTTTGGGGTGTGTACGTGTTGGTTTATTGTTGCTGAATTAAAAAAATAAAAAGAAAGAAACCTGCACATATGTGGCCAATTGAGCCTCAACAAAACTGCCAGAGCAATTCATTGGTGAAAGACTAGTTAGTTCAACAAATAGTCCTGGACCAATTGGCCATCTGTGTGGGCAAAAAAGTGAACTTCGATGCTTACCTCATATAACATACAAAAGTTAAATAGAAATTGATTATAAACTTAAATTTAAAAGTTAAAACTATAAAGCTTCTAGAAGAAAACAGATTCTTTGTGATTTTAAGTTAGTCAAAGATTTCTTAAATAGGACACCGAAAAAGGATCTAGGAATGCCCTGGTGGAGTAGCAGTTAAGTCTGCATCCTCTGGCCAGTGCAGTTCACGTATATCCTAAAGATCTGAGTTCATAACCCAAGGTTGTGGGAAAAAAACAATGTTAATGACTAAATAGAATAAATAAATGAATGTTTTTTCCTCCTCTCTCTCCCTGCCTGTCTACCTGTCTGCTTGCCTTCATTCCTGCCTTAAAAAGGGGTGGGTGGGGGGCAAATAATCCAAATGTTTATCAACAGATGAATGGACAAATAAAGATTTTAAAAATGTGATATATACATATAATGGAATATTATTCAGTCATAAAAAGGAACAAATGTCTGATATAAAGTACAACATACAGCAAAGATTAACCTGGAAAACATTAGTGTAAGTAAAAGAAATTGAGCATAAAAATCACATATTAAATGATTCCTTTTATATGATATATGCAGAATGGACAAATCGATAGAGATAATTTTTTACAATTATTTTAAAGAAAAGGTACAGGCAAGAATGAAAGCAAGTAGGTAGGCAGGCAGGTAAAGACAGGAGGTAGGAACATTTTATTTATTTAGTTGTTCTTCTTGGTTGTTCTTCTCAGTCCTTGGAATGTATGTGAACTGCGCTTTACCCAGAGGCAGTTGATCTAACTATTCCTTCACCAGGGTGTGCCTATAGAGATATTTTATCTTCATGGTTTCTAGGAGATATGGGAAAGGGAGAAGGACGAATCACTAGTTATGAGTAGGGGTTCTTTTCTGCAGTAATGAAATGTTTTAAAACAAAATGGTGGTTGCATAACATTGAAAATACAATAAATGTTGCTCAATTGTGTACTTTAAAATGATCATTGTTATCTGAATTTCACCTTCAGTTAAAATAAAATTAAAATGAGCGATAAAACAAATGAGGAAACTGAGGCTTAGTATTTTGAGAAGTTTGTCAAAAAAAAAAAGCTCTCCTCAAACTATTAAGGGCAGCAAAAACAAGGCAAGTCTTGAAAATTCTGCAGCCTAGAGTCTAAAGAGTCATGACAGGATGCACTTTTTTTGGCTCAGGCAGCCATGACTATAAGGTGTAGACCATGCAGAGTCCAAGGACTGGAGTTTGCAATCGGGGGCCAGGAGAACCACCAAAAAATTAAATCAATCGATCAATCAATATGCTTCTTCCTCCTTGTCCTTCCTTTCTACCAACCTTCCTCTTAAAAAAAAAAAAAGTCATGACAATGACAATTAAATATAATGTACTCTGGATGCCATCTTGGAAGAGGGAAAGTTCATTAAGTAAAAACTAAATAAGTCTGAATCAAGTGTGAGCTTTAACGAGCAGTGATACAAAAATATTTATTCATTGGTTGTGACAAATGTACCACACTCAGATGTTCACAATAGGCGAGGCCAGTGTGGAGTCGATGGGATTAAACAGAAGAAAAACCAAAGCAAGTTATCCCATTTGGCAAGTCATGTTGATAATGGAGGAGACCCTGCATGTGTGGGGACAGGGACATATGGGATCTCTGTACCTTCCTTTGTGTGAACCAAAAATTGCTCTAAAAGTAAAATCTTTCTTCAAAAAGAATATGTAATCATATTAATTTATGTTTGTATAAGAAAAGGCTATAATGATACACAAGAAACCAATGAAAGAAGTCATCTATCTTGAGGAGGGGGTTTTTGGTCTAGTGACAACACTGAATTTTATCTGAGACCAGTGTCCAGGAGAAACATAGTGAAATCCCTCAACATTCTTGTGTCCCAGAAGATAGGAAAGGACCACTGGTGTCTGATCCCTGCTGGGTAGGAACCTGACAGTGTCTGCCATAATATTGTTGTCTCTCAGTGTTTTGGAAGTTATAGTAAGTGGCTAAAGATTTAGAAAATAGAGAGAAAATGAAATAATCATCAGAATACTAATATCTCACATTTATTTAAATGCCATCATGGTCTAAGATATATATATATATATATATATATATACACATACACATATATATCTATACATATATATCTACATATGTATATATGTGTGTGTGTATATATATATATATTCTTTAGTCTTTATAACGACTCTACAAATGAGGTACATTAGACAATTTTATAAATGAGGACCCCAGGACCAGAGAAATTAAATAATTTGCACAAAATAAGAAGTCAAGTCAGGATCTGAAGGTAGGCAAACTCTAGAGTCAGAGTTAGAATATATTTAACCAGTATGCCATAAATAGACATTTTAATCACTTCAGGATGCAGGCTTGTAGCTCACTCAGGTGGCTGAGACACTGGTGTGTACAGACCACAGACACCCCAAGCATCAGGGCTGGGGTGTAAAATCAAAATAAACAGTGAAATAAATAAAGTGTTTCTTCCCTCCCTTCCTTCCCTTCCTTCTTTCCTCCTTTCCTTTCTTAAATACTTCTTCCTCCTCTCCTTTCCTTCCTTCCTCTCTTTAAAAAAACCAATAGACTCAGTAAAAAAACAAAAACGAAACCTGTAATAGCTGCAATAAAGAAATAATAAAAGATAATTTAAAAAACTACAATAGTTTTTCTCAATACTACAGTAAGAAATGGATATGGAGAAAATTTTTCTTTCACAGTAGTGAAATAATTATGATTTTATTTTAAGGAAAGGTAGGAATGAAGGTAAGCAGACAGGCAGGAAGAGGGAGAAGGAACATTTTATTTTTTTCAGTTGTCCATCTTGGTTGGCCCTCACCACCTGGACGCTGCCCTGGGCCTTGAATCTGGGTCCTTGGTATGTACATGGACTGCATCCAGTGGCCTTAGTCACTAGGCCACCAGGGTGTGCCATACAAGTCAGTTCGATAAGTTTAACATAAAAGGTTTGAGACCTATATGAAGAAAATAATAAGGTTTTATTGAGGAGTACAAAATAAAATTTCAACATGCTCTTGGATGGGAAGATTTAATGTCACAAAAAGTCAATCATTCTGTATTAGGATATATTCATGCTGACAGTGATTTATACAACCTAAACGCTTCTTTTTTTCTCTAGGAAACAGTCTGGATAGGCCTTTTCCCTGGTAAGAAGGGGCGGGAAGGGGCGGGAAGGGGCGGGAAGGGGCTCCCCACGCCAGAGACCCAGGCTTCTTTTCTTCTGACACTCGGCATCCAGCCAGCAGGACACGGGGGACAAGGAGGTGGAAGGGGGAGAGTGTGCTCTTTGATTTTAAGAGCATATCTAAGTTCCCTCCTTAGGCAGCAGGTTCTGATTCAGACTGACCAGAGAAGTATTCCTGGGAACGCTCTTGAAGTCCCTCTCTGGCGAGAAAGTAGTGGGCAAGCAGCGAAGAGAAACGTGATGCAATTAAAACAAAGAGCCCACCCAAAACCAGTGGCAGCTATGGAACCGCATCGGCCCTTTAGAACTGACTCTCCTTAACGCAATGGAGTTGGAACACGGGTATTAGATGCAGGCTATGCCCAGGAAGCCATCTTAGATGCGGCAGCTCTCTGCCACTCGTAGCAATTCTTGGAGCAGTATGCAGCTGAGGGAAGGTGTGCATCCATGCTGAGTGCCATCTAGCTAGCAGCGCCCCACAGCTTCACTGGAGACCAGGGCCTGGAGGTTGCTTATGTTAACGTTCACTACCATCCTATTGGACGGAATGTAGTCACATGGCCACTTGTAGCTGCAAGGCAGATTGGGACATAGTCGTTGTACTGGGGAGCTATGTGTCTTGCCAAAACTTTTATCACTAAAAGAGGGGAGAATAAATAATACAAAGAGAACTACTATTTCTCAAAACTGATAGAATAATTACATGCTTATAAAACGATAGCAATTAAAGTCTCCCAATAATTTAGTTTTTGGAACTGACTATAAAACGATAGCAATTAAAGTCTCCCAATAATTTAGTTTTTGGAACTGACTAAACACATCTTAAGGTTCATATGTAAAAATAACTCTCCAAGAATAGCCAAGAACATTATGGAAAAAAAAACTTGGGGGTGGGGGAGACATGCTTTCTCAGATATTAAAATATTCCAAAAGTTACTGAACTTAGAATTATGTTATCTTGGCATAGCAACTGTCCAGTCAGGTCACTGAAACAGAATAGAACACCTAGGAATAGATTCAAGACAGGACAGTTATCTACTTGATTTGAGTGTTGTCCCTGTAACAGTGATTTATAGACAGCATCTATTTTGACCTTTTTGTACCCTTGCTGTCTTGATTGTTTGTATTTTGAATATACCCCTGGTCTCAAGATATATAGAAATTTAGTATTTGCAAAAGGTGATACTTCCATCCAATGGTTAAGGATGATTTATTTCACATATATCGCTGACCAGCACCTTGCTATATACATTGCACATACTGTGTAAACATAATTCCAGAAGAATTTGATACTTAAATGTTAAAAAATCTAATCATGGACGGTTAGCCCTAGATATTGGAAAGATTTAGCAGGAAATCCAAAATCTGTAAAAGTTTAGATAAAGTCAATTAAAAAATGTATGTAGTGTGGAAAAATACCACAAATTCAACAGTCATATAATAGATTAGGAAAAATATTTCCAGTACATGTCAAAAATAAAGGATTAAATGTTTCACTATATAAAAAGCTAAGAAAAAGTTAATCTAATGTAGGGGCCTATCTTTATGGATCAGGCAGCTGAGACATTGGTGTTTGGACCACGTAAAGTCCAAGGACCAGGGTTCAAGAGCTGTGCCTGGGTGAAAAGTCAAAATGAACAACTAAGTAAAGATGTCTCTTCCTCCTCTTCCTTCTTTCTTCAAATGCTTCTTGCTCTGCTTCCCCTACCACTTTCTTCCTTCCTCTCTTAAAAAAATATATGAGAAAGGAAATGGATGTAAACAGCCAGTTCTTGTAAGAGCAAATGCCAGATGGACACTAAGCTTCGATAAAGATGCCACCAAGCTTGCCTCACCAAGAGTCAGGGAACTGCAAATTAAAGCAACAACAGAATATCCTTTTTAGACATTAGACTGGCAAAAATAAAAAAGAGAACAGCCACTGCTTTCAGAAATCTCTGGAAAAGAGGCACTCATATATTGCTTGTGGAAATGTGAACTGTTACAGTATCTTGGAAAGCAAAATTAAAATAAAAAATATACATAACCTCTTCTGAGCAATCCCACTAATGCAAAGAACTTTCTCATTTAAATGAAAACATTGGTTTAAAGGACATTTATTCAAGAATATTAATTATACCCTTTCTTATCATTAGAGAAACCCTTAAAATTTAGGCAGTAGGTAGAAAACTGGTCGATTAGATTATGGTTCAATCATACAATGAAAAAATTATGCAGTGAGTAAAAAGAATGATTTAGTACTCATTTTTCTCAGAGTTGTTAATTTTGACTTTACACCCAGACTCCAGGTCGTCAACACTATCCTCCATCCATTTCCTATTAGGTTACCTTTTTCTTAGCTTTTTACAGAGCAAAACTTTTCATCTTTATTTTTCACATGTACTGGAAATATTTTACCTAATCTATCACATGTCTGTGAAAAATGAGTATCAGCTTTCTTAGAGAGAGCTTCATGACATAATTTAAATGACGAAGAAATGCAGAGGAATGCCAATCACACACACAAGCCTATATGTATCTGATTATATGAACATGAAGAAAGAAAAGGCCATATCTATATATTTTTATATTGGTTCCCTAGAATGACAAACTAAAATACCAACCAGTATTTTTTTTTTTTTTACAGTAAATACTGGGTCACCCTGGTAGAGCAGCAGTTAGGTCAGTTGCCACCAAAGGGGGTCAGCCCACATACCCCTGAGTTCAAGTCCTGGGTCTGGGTAGAAACCACCGTGTGAACAACTAAGTAAAAATAAAAGAAATGCTTCTTCCTCCTCTCTCTTCCTGTCTGCATGTCTGTTCACCTTCATTTCTGCCAGCACCTTTCCTTTAAAAAAGAAAAAAAGTAAGTACCATTAAAAAAAAAAAAAAAACCAGCATGTATCATTTATGCTATTCACACAGATTTGCGTGTGATAGACATGTGATATGAGTAAAGGATTGCCTGAAACCTTCCTTTTGAACCCAAAGTGGTTATTTCAGGGTGATGAGATTTCAGGTCATTCTTACTTTTTTTCTTTGAGGTTTAAACATTGTTTTTGAATTTTTTAAAATGTGTTAATTATATAGTCAGAAAGACAAAGCTATTTTCATTATGGATGATACAAAAATTTCTTTAAGCAAAGTTGCAGGCAAGAACGAAGGTGAGCAGGCAGGCAGAAAAAGCATTTTAAAATTTTATTTTAATTTAGTTGTTCACATCGGTTGTGACCCTTGGACCTGAGACATAAATCTGGGTCCTTGGGGTGTGCTTGGACTGTGTTCTCCAGAGGCAGCTGCTCTAATGTTACAAGGGCAGGCTTCAGATATACTTCAATAAAGGAAAATCCCCCACAAACTTCTGATTAACTTAGACATTAATTTAGAATCTTTAATGTTGTCATGGAAATACATAAACAATATTAACGAATCTCCTAATTTATTTATATAGATGTAAAACAATAAGAATATTTAGACATCTCTTAAAGTTTACCTTCCCCCGCCCCACGTTTTCTACTTTAATGTATCAAAACTTCAGTTCATTTGATTTGCATTTTTATTATTGAGAGCCAAAGATTTCACTCTCGTTCAAAAGAACGGTATTTGTTAAAATATTTCTCTTCATGCTTTTAGTGAATTTCCTTAGTTTTTCTTTCTTCAGTGGCTGACATCCTTATATCCTGGTGTTTACCTTGAATTTGGAGACCTGCTATTTAATGATTTTTATACCTTTACCTCTGCTTCCTTAAATGTGGTTGTGTTTTATGGTAATCAAATAACTGCAGCAGACATTGTGAGAGCACTTTGTCTCTCTATGGCCTCAATACCAAGAGTTTATAGTGTTTTCAGTTATTACCTAGAGAGTCCATATGTGTATGTTACTTCTTTTAAACAGGTGAAAACGAAGGCCACTGGATGAAGTCCAAATACATCCTAAGGACCCAGGTTCAAGACCTGAGGTTGGAGGGAACAACCAAGATGAACAACTAAACTAATTAATTGATCGATTAATTAAAATAAAAAGTTTCTTCCTTTTCTCTCTCCTGCCTGCCTACCTCCGCTCACCTTCATTCGTGTCTGCACCTTTCCTTAAGAAAGAAAAGAAAGAAAGAAAGAAAGAAAAAGAAAGAAAGAAAGAAAGAAAGAGAAAAGAAATACTAAATCCTAGCTCTGAAAGGAACTCATCCCATACACTGAAAAATGGTCTTATAAGGTAAGGGCAGTTAGCCACACAGCCTCTGTCAGAGTAAACCTGTAAGTGATTACACAGAGTGAGATAGGGCAGGGTTTCACACAGCTTCTCCAGACACATACACCACACTTTTCTCTTTTCAGGCTCCCTTGGGCTTCTACATTCTGGCTCTCTTAACATTGTCTACCCACTCAGTCTTTTTCTTTCTTCTTTGACTGAAATAGCTTCATGTTTTTCTTGGATGTTATGTTCCAGTGACAAGTCTGTTGGTGTCTAGTTTTAATAAATGTACCTTTTCTTCAGTGATTAGTTTTGAAAAACAGAAGGTGTAGACCTAGCAGACTTTCAGGAACATTCTCTGGTCCCTGAGAGGGGCATCTTTGTGTGGCGCTCTGCATCAGTTCAGGGCTAAACGAGGGCTGTCTTCCTCTGGCTGGAAGCCTCACTTTATTATGCGTGGTGGGTAAGGTACTCCGTCCTGAGTTAGGCCATTTCTGACCTTTTTGAAGTAAGAAAACCCATGCTAATGTGAAAAATGGGCTCTGTAATATCTATCCAATAGGGAAATTGTGAAACTTAAGTCATGTTTTTATAGGACATTCCAACTCACTGCTAAAGGAACCGTGGAAATTCAATGTCAGTCTTGTTTCTAAGGCTATTGGGTGACTCATTTTGCTCCGTGATGCAACAGGTAAACAAACAATGACTGCTTGTCATCAAAGAGAAGTATGAGATTTGCATATGACTTAAAGAAGCAAAGAATTACCATCTATCTTTCCTTAACAAAGATTGGATTCAAGGGGCTCTCTGCCATGACTGGGTATCAACAGCTTTTCAAATCAAAGAATCATTCTGATGTTTTGGAAAATTCCAGTTGCTCTCTGCAGTTTCCTTATTGACATGGGCTATCAGGCTTTCCAAGAGGGTCTTATCTGCAAGCTGCAGCAGTGCCTGAGCGGAGCTGCCAAACCAGTTCAGTGGGATTACACAGCTGCCTGGGAGCTGGAGGCCAGGCTGGGAGAGCTCCTGGCTTTCTCCTTTCAAGGCCTGCAGGCTTTGACCTGTAATAGGTAGGTGCCTGAACAGGGTCTAATCTGTTACACAAATATGCCCTAGCAAGAGTGGTAATGCCCCTTATTACCTGGTTTAGCAACAATCCCAAGACATATTTAGAGAGGTGCTTGTAAAAATTGGTATACTTGAAGCTATGCCTGGTATTTTTATAAAACCCTCTTAAGAGATGATATAAGGATTCAAATTTTATTTATAGCAGCCAGTGGGAGCAAGATCCACCCTGCAGCCCCACCTCTCAAGAGCAGGCCTAAAATAACAACTCAACTTGTACACTTGATGAATGGCCTTTAGGCTAAATTCAAGTGTTCTGTTCTTAGGGATTGGAGGTGAATTTTACCATCTCTGACTACTATGATTTATGGTCTTAATGCTTCCATTAAAAAACAGATTTTAATTCTTTGTTTTTTTGGCTAGTTCAGAGAACTGTTTTCAAATGTGAAGAGAAAAAATGATGATCTTTGATATTCAGGGTTGTAAAGTAAATTTCTAGCTATGATTGGCTCTTTTATTCCTACAGTGGCGACAGATTAGGTTAAAAATTGACAGTGCTATGAAAACATAAATTATTATCATAAAGGCCATTGGCAGGCTATTTGGGGAAAAATGTAATTAGGAGAGAGATTAGCAATTCCATTCAACAAAAATATTGTAAATAGTTTAAATATCTCTAGCAGTTAGCACTTTTTAATAACAGAAGCCCTTATCATAAAATCATTCTTCTCTTTAAGCAGGGAGAGTAACTACTGGATCAGTCTGTTCTCCCTTGTCAGGTTCCATCTCGTTATCTCCAATGATATAAACTATTAAAACATCATCTTTCTTAATAGACATTTCAGTGATTTTTTTTTAATGTTAATACTCTATAAAGCAAAAATAAATTATATTTACAAGTTACTTCAAAATTATAGAACATTTGGCATGTCCTGGTGGAGTAGTGGTTTGGTCAACTGACTCCGGCCAAAGTGCAATCCACATACATCCCAAGGAAGTGGTTTTGTGTACCAAATCTAGGAGAACAAAATGAAGATGTACAATTAAATAAAAATAAATAATATGCTTCCTGCCTGTTTATCTACTTTCAATTTTATTCTTACCTGTACCTGTACCTTTCCTTTAAAAAATAATTACTGAACACTTAATATATATGGCACAATATCCTCTTTTTTTTTTTTTTTTTTTTTTTTTTAGGAAAGGAATGGAGGAAAGCATGAAGAGAGAGGGCGAGGGAAGAGGAAGCACTTTATTTGATTTTTATTTAGTTGTCCACACTGGTTGTTTCCAAAGACCACAAATGACCTAAACCACTATTCCACCAGGGCACACCTCCTTTTTTTTTTTTTTTTAAATCCTGCAGGCAATAACTACAAGGTTTATAAATGAAACCACATTATTGACATTAAAGATTTCTTTGAGTAGTATCTCAAGTTCAGAAATTCTTTTTTCTTGGTCTTGGAGTTGTGTTCTTTTACCTCACTCCTTTTCCATTTTTCCTTTTATTCATTAATTCATTCACCAACTAGATTAAGTACATGCCACACTCTGATAATAGAACAACATTTGAGCTAAAATTGGAATAATAATTTGCCTTCTACCTGGGCTTGATCCCTGCTCCCAAGGAGTGCACAACCTGATTGGAGAGAGAGACTGTAAACAAGCAAAATATATAAAATATATTAATAAAGAAGATAATTACAGTTTGTGATAACAGTTATGATTAGAGACTGTCACAGCAAAATCTGAACTGCGACCTGAAGGATGACAGAAGCTAGCCCTCTGCAAAGAGGGATTCTTGTGCAATATCCCTGAGCAGGAATAGCTTTACAGGTCTGAGAAACAGAAAGGTGACCAGCAAAGTTGGAGGGTGAGGGAGAGAGTGGTATAAAGTCAGGATGGAAAAGCAGGCAGAAGTCACATCATGCAGGCCTGTGTAGGCTGCAGAAGGATGTTTGGAAGGTATTTTATGAGCAATAGGAACCTGAAGGGATTAAGCCCTGGAGGATAAATGCATGCTGAGAGGAGAAATATTCAGTATCAAGGGACAGTCACATGCAAAAATTTGGAGATATGAAAATGTGGCAAAATTGTTAAAATTCAAGAAAGAGTTTCATCTTTAGAACTTTGTATGGAAATGGATCTGATGACTAAGACAAGCAGTTTTCTGCAGCAAAACTGTCACTTGTCAAAAATAAAATGATAGCCCCTTAAGTCCAAAGCCTTAGAACTTTACACAATGCCAGTGAAATCAAATTCATATTTTTGAAATGGATGCATTATACTCAGAAAACATGCTAAATGAATCAAGTCAGCAAACTGCTAAGCTTTCAAAATACACAGAATAGTATTCCTTTCTCTGACCACAGGCAATTAGAAAGCAATGATTCTTCTAATTTTATTGGATCTGAAATTTCTGCCTTTATGAAAGGTATAGGAGATAATTTATCGTCAAACTGTCCATTTTTATGTGTCAAAATTACATTACCAGGATGACATTTTCTATTTCTAGAATGTTTATGTATTTAGAGAGAAACCCACTGCTTTTCTAAGAACTTTTCATTAAAGTATAAGCTCAATTTCAACCTTTGTGCTTGTACATTCATTTCACTGATATGGATAAATACCTGCATTACATTTTACCAAAAGGATATTTCTGGCGGGGTCTTCATTGATGGTCTTTCTAGTTATAACTCAACTTCCTAATTCTTCTCTTTTCTGTCTTGGCCTGTGATTGACCTCATTCATAATTGTCTTGGGTCTTGTAGCATGCTAGTCTCTCTGCGTTTATCTAAGAACAGTTTTGGAATGTTGACACAGTGAATTAGTTTTATAGCTTGGCTCATTCTTTTGTTAACATAATGCTATGGAATGAAATCTTTGCTTCCCTTCAGCCTTGACAGGTCTTGGCAGTAACTGCTACTTCGTTGTGATTTCCATTTGGGGAAAAAACATTCACTTCTCTTGTCATACACAGCCTTGCCTCAGACATTCCTTGGATAGGATGGTAAAACCCTTCCCCCTCTTCCTTTTACCCAGCAGATAACCCCACAGTCTTATGGCAGTAGACTATTCCCATAAACGTTCCGTGCTTTCTCACCTTAATACCTTTGCTCATGATATTCCACCAGCAGGGTGTCCTTTATACTGGTTTCTATCCAGTCAACATTTGGTTCCTACCTCCTTTGCCAAGTCTTTTCAGAACCATATAATTAAAAGTCTTTGCCAGACTTCTCAATGGGCATTTTCCCAAGACCATACAATGTCCTGTTCAAATTTCTTCAAGACAATAGCCAAACTCAAGAAATCATTTGGTAAACAAAGGGCGAAGACTATGGTTAGAGGGGAAAGAAAATGGGGCAGGGGTGGGGCAGAGGTGGGAGAGGGAGATTGAAAAAACAAAAGAAAATTTCTCTTCCTGTATCTTCAAGTTCATTGATTCTTTATCTGTTGCCTCCATTCTTTTGAGCCTTCCCAGTAAAGTTTTTTTATTTTAGTTTCTTATTCTAAAATTTCCAGTTAGTTCTTTTTTATAACTTCTAGTTATTTGCTGAAACTTTCTATATTTCTATTTATTTTAAGAGTATTTGCAATTGTTTATTGAAGTATTTACTGCTTTGTCAGATAATTCCAACATCTATGTCACATTGGTATTGGTGTCTGGATTATCTTTTCCCATTCAAGTTAAAATTTTCCTGGTTCTTTGTACCTCTAGCAAATTTGGGTTGTATCCTGGACATATTGAAAATGATGTTCTAAAATTCTGGGTCTTGTTTGAATCTTATAGAGAACGTCGATTTTTTTTTTTTTTTTTTAAGGAAAGGTGCAGGCAGGAATGAAAGTAAGGAGGCAGGTAGAAAGGAAGAGAAAGGAGGAAGAAAAGCTTTATTTTTATTTCGTTGTTCACATTCGTTGTTTCAACCCATGCAACCCCCCAGCCCTGGGTCTTGAACCACGGACCTTAGGATGTATGTGAGACTGTTCCCAGGGTGTATTAGACTGCTAGACCACCAGAACAGGCCCCCTCAACCCACCTTAAGAAAAACAAAAACAAAAACAAAATCAATTGACCTGGCTAGGTTAAGATTGCAAGTTTCAACTCACTTTCTGTGGGTTCTGGGGTTCCAGTATCAGTTGCTCTTCAAGTTTTTGCAGCATTTTCAGATCTGCCCCACAAATGTGTCTTCTGGTAGACAGTTTGAGACATAGGTGGTGCTGTATTTGTGAGTTGAGTTCTGCAAGTCTTTGTATGCTGATTAGGGTCAGATCCACACATGCTCAGCAGTGAGCCCAGGCAGACACAAACAACCTGTCTCGGTTTGCTTGCTTGCACTACTATAACAAGAATACCATAGATTGTGCGGCTTACACGATAAGCTTTCATTTTCACAGTGCTGGCAGTTGGGAAGATTCAGACACAAGCAGGATATAGTATTTGATATTGAGCGACTTCATGGTTCACAGATGGCTGTTTTCTTCCTGTGTATTCTTACAAGGTAGGTGGGACGAGGGAAATTTCCAGGGTCTCTTTTATAAGGATACTAATCTCATTCATGAAGGCTCTACCCTCATGACCTAATCACCACCCCAAGGCCCTACTTCCTCAAAACCATCATTGGGAATTGTTTCTTTTCTTTTCTTAAAGGAAAGGGACAGGCAAGAGTGAAGGCAAATAGGCATGTAGGCAGGAAAAGAAAGGAGGGGGAAGCATCTTTATATTTATTTAGTTGTTCATTTTGGTTGCTCCCCCTGTCCTCCAACTTGGGTCCCTGGAATCTGTGTGCACTGTGCTGTAGGTCAGAGGCAGTGGATCTAACCGCTATCCTACCAGGGCGAGCCAGGGGTTACATATCAACGTTCAGTATTTTGAAGAGACACATTCAGTCGATGGCACAAACTCTCAAGTCCTTTTCAGTTCCCTGGTAGCCCCCTTTTCAGTCCCTGGGTCACCAAATGGAGACTTTAGTTAATCTCTGCTGCGTGCTTTGGTGACTGCATCCAGGGCCAAGTAACAGAAAGATGGAAAGAGAGAGCCAGGAAATGAGAGTTTGCTGCTCCCCACATTTTGAGCCTATTTCCTCCATTCAGAGGGAAAGAGTTTAGTCCATCAGAGCCTTGGCTCCAAGAGGTCCCACTAATACCCCCCACCATCTTTACTACAGGAAGCTTGGGGCTTGGGGCTCAAGAGAACAGAGAGAAGAAAAAAATGCAGGGATGCCTGCTCTTAGTGTAAGCAGTTGAGGTCCTTTCATCTCCAGGAGACAGAATGAGAGGGCTTCTCCTGGAGTTCTGCCTTCTGGGGCTCAGCACCCACTTCCAGTGTTGAGGATACATTTAGGTTAAAGGATACTGGAAGAAGAAAAAGGAAACTCACCACTAATGTGGTGGTACTTTGAACTCTAGTCTTCCCCAGTTCACCTGCTACTATTTACTTTCCAAAGTCCTCAAATAGGCTTTGCATGCATTCTGTTCTGGTTTTATAATTAAGAGATAGAGTGTGTATTTAACCTAGAACACTGAAACCCTAGTTTGTCTTGCTTGGCAGAGATTTTCTTATACTTGTCATGACTGCATTCTAGAGGGAACTATCTGGACCTTCATATTCAATTTTCATTAATAAATTTTATCAAAGAAAGAAATTTGTTTCTCCCTGTCTCTAGCATGTGGATCAAATGTAGCTGTGAGTCATAAATTAAATAAGCATTTGTTTAATATACTTTTGTGGTAAACAGAGACATAAAACTTCTTATACCTCCAGATAGTTCTGACTTGTGCGTTGAACTCTATTTAGGAGCCTTGTTTACTCTTTATTTGAATAATCTTTGATGCAATTATGAGGTTGCCAACTGGTTTGTGCAATGGAAAAAAATGTTTTCAGATCAGTAAACTTCTGTATTTAAGAAGAAAAAAATTTTTCAATCCAGTTTCACAGAGTTCCTGATAGAGATGACATTCTCTTTTGAGAGGTTTAACTTTTTCTTTCCTTGGAACTGTCAGATGAAGTACAATATAAAGTTCCATGTTGCTGTTTATAGTAAAGCATCACATTCTAAGGTAATTGTTCTGTCTTCCTAGAGTATTATTTTAATACTAATAATGATGTGGCTAAAATGTTAAAGACATGGTTTCCCAGCAGCGACGATTCTTCATATTAAGTCAAATCCACTTAAATAGTTGTGGGTGTATGCTGGGTTAACATGAATATTTTTTTAACCTTTGCTCTTCTGTGTTTTCCAAGTTACCTATGGTTTTAAAGAGAGCTTCACTTTCATCAGATCAAAAAAAAAAGATTTTAAAAAATGAAATTGGTGCACCCTGGTGACCTAGTGGTTTTGTCCATCAGATGAGGTTCCTATACATCCCAAGGTCACTTGTTCAAGACCTGGGGCTGGGAAAACAATGAAGATGAATAACTAAAACTAACTAACTAAATAAATATTACGTTTCTTAAAAGAGAGAGACAGAGAGAGACAGAGAGAGAGAGAGAGAGAGAGAGAGAGAGAGAGAGAGA
>RJWH01002099.1:48119-67027 GCA_004363575.1 Solenodon paradoxus | reverse complement strand
GAAGGAGGGAAGGAAGGAGGAAAGGAAGAGGCTATGAGCCCAAGAAAGTAGAGCCTGGACTCCAAGACCAAGGCAAGTACCTGGCCCAGATCACTATGATGGGGGTGCAGGTAGCGGGCAGGGCATTTGGTCCTTGTACCAGATACTGATATCCTGGGAGGTGCCAGACACCAGTCTTCACTGCCTCCAGCCTCTCTGGCCACAGCCTCCAGGAGGCCCAGCACATGCTCAGCATCTCTAGGCTGAGCCCTGTGGAGATCAGAAGCTCTATGGACACCGGTTCAGTGAACGACGACAAGTCTGTGGGTGGTTCCTTCTATCTGCAGTCAAAGGTGGTTCCAAAGTAGGGGCTTGGGTGAGGAACAGAAAGAGCACAAAATACGATCTCTCAACTCTTCCTGCACACCTGTCCCTCTAATTTGCAGTGCAGCAACAGATGCCTTTTCCACATACAAAAATGAAAAAAGGGAAAGGATGTATTTTTAGAACCTTGGAATACTGGACTTGGCCTGAAAACCCGATAAAATGGTTTCACGCTTTCTGGGTCTCCATCTGATCAGGCCACAAAAGTGAAAAATAAAGCAAGAGAGCAAACTTGAAGATCACCATAGACATTGGCCCTTTAAGTCATGGGACTGATAGTAGATTGCTAAAAATTCTGGTACTGCGTTTCTCTTCTTCTGGAAGCAATTTTTGTGTTTTATTCTCTGAAGGTCAGAAGCCAAACACTGGCACCAACACTTGTGTTTTGTTTTGTTTTGTTTTTTGTGACACACCCACCTTAAGCCTATAAAGTTTGGGTTTGGGGATTTTTTTTTTTTTTTTTTTTTTTTTAATGTGAACCTCATCTCCTTAGCCAAAACGGTTAAAAAGGGACATGAGATGAGAATGAGAGATTGCTTCTTTGTTCTTGATTCCTTGAGCTGCTCAGTCAGTCTTTCCTTTTAATACGTAGGCATGGTCCTCTGGTTGGTCTCCCTGGATTTTAGCATTCATTAGCAGGACCTGCCTGCTCCCAGTGGGCACTGAGTTTTGTTTTGTTTTGTTTTGTTTTTTTAACTCTGTTGTAGATGAAGGAGATAAAGTTGTCTTTGCAGGAAGTTTTTCAGAGCAATTGTTGAATTTTTATAGAGTACCAACTTCTCCATTGGCCATGGTGTCAGTAATGACACTGTTGACTTTTCCTTTCTTTTCTTTTTTTTTTTTTTGTAAAAATATTTTCATGCTACCATTTTAAACAGTACACAGAATAAATACATGGTTTGTTGACATGAAAAATCATTAGAAAAAATATGACAAGACATCTTTGTTATATACATACCTAGACTCGTCTCTTAATTTAAAAGCCACTTTTTCACTTATATTTCCAAAGATGTAGAATGAGGGCTCTATTGAAAAGCCAGGCTATGACATGAAAAAATAGTGACTGTGGCTCCTCAGCAAGATACCTTTCAAGGGCACAATCTGGTGGCCTAGTGGATAAGGTCTCTGGACATAGTCCACATACATGCCAAGGATCCAGGTTCAAGACATATGGTGGTGGGGAGTGCGGAACAATGAAGATGAGTAACCAGATAAAATAAATATTAAAAAACAAAACAAGACACTCAGCTTTCAAGCAGCTCCTATTTGCATTTCTAAGTGAATCTAGGAAAACTTTCATCATCCCTCATCTTAAATAAGTGAATAGAAATGATGATTTTGTTTACTCTGATGATAAAACAGTCCTATTATTTATTTTGAATTCACTCTCAGCATGTGCAAGAATTTCAGTAATTCTTGGATGATTTCTTCAGTAAAGATAATAAGGCTAGTTTTGTGAAGAGGAATGCAACTTGAAGCAGGTGTCCCTCTTTTAAAAGATGGGTAAAAATGTGCATTGTTTGACCTTTTGGATGGAAAGAATAACTCAAGATCTTAGCCAGAAAAATATAATGAAAAAAATAATTTCTTTGGTGATTACTGCCTTGCCCTGTGATTAATAACTGGAGACAGAACTTTTTAGAACAAAAAAACAGTGCTAATTTCCTGGTGTGATTTACAGTATTATCCCAAATATGCATAAAGCTAAATCTTTTACCACTTCGATTTACTTATCTTCGGCTCTTTGAAACATCTTACTTTAAAAACTCTTCTATCTTAAAAGGACATATTGTCTTAGTCAACTTGGGCTTTCCTAACAAAATACAGTAGACTGAGAATTTAATTTTCTTAGTATCCTGGAAGCTGGAAATCTGCAATCAGGGTGCCAGCGTGGTCTGTTTCTGGAAAGGGTTCTTTTCTCAGTTTGCAGACAGCTGCCTTTTTGCTGGGTGCTCATGCTCTGGACTGAATATTTGTGTCTCCCCACAAACTCATGTTAAATCTTAATGCCCAATGTATTGGGTTGGTATTTGGAGGTGAGGTCTTTCTGAAGTGATTAGGTCAAGAAGGTATAACATTCATGAATGGGATTAGGGATCTTATAAAAGAGACCCCAGAGAGTGCTAATACCTCTTCTACCATATGATGATGGAGAGAAAAGTCAGTCATCTGTGAACCAGGAAGTAGGTTCTCATGAGACACCAAATCCATTGGTGACTTTATCTTAGATTTTTCGGTCTCCAGAGCTATGAAAAATAAATGTTTATTGCTTATAAGACCTCTGATCTGTATTTTTGTTATTGCAGATCAAATGCACTAAGACAGTTCACATGTATTATTTTTGGTGTGTATACAGAGAGAGGAATCCAGCTCTCAGTGTCTTTTAAAAAAAGAAAGAAAAGGTGCAGGCAGGAATGAAGTCAAGCAGGAAGGAAGGCAGACGAGGAAAAAGAATTTTGTTTTATTATTTATTTGTTCACACTGGCTGCCTCCAGTGGTTGCACACACTGGGACGCCAATCCAGGGATATGTGGCCTGTGCTCCTTCAGAGGTGATTGACCTAACCACCACTCCACTACGGCACACCTCTTATTTTTTAAAACACAATTACTTTATTAATTTCCTACAATAAAATAGTGTCAACCTAGCATTAATCCCACTCATGCATCATTAAAAACAAAAGATTTCCTTGGTATTTCCAAATAATGTATTATATAAAAAAAAAAAAAATTTAGACCTTAAAATGCACCTTGATTAATTAGGAATTTATGGTATTTTTTAAAAAGAGAAAATCATTTGGTTTCCTCCTTCATAAATTGGAAGTTTAAATATTTCTCCTCATGGTCTTGTGATTATCATTATGAGTAATGCAAAGTGGGGCACACAGTTTCATCTAGAAAGGTGTGTCTCACACACCTTATTAAGCAAACAAATGTGCATAACAAAATACATACAGTAAATGCATACTAGAAAGCATGTTTCAAATACAAAGCGACTCCTCAGACCACGATAGTATTTAGGTCTTGCATTATCATTAATGGCATTATAGATTATCACATATAACCTGTTCTTACACATTTTACCTCTGAAAGTAAGAAGAATAATTGTTGCTTGAAGAAATTACTCCAGGTAGCCATTTGCATCAGGACAACATGGAGTTCTCAGGAGTTTAGTGTCTGCCCACTCTGGAATAATGACATCATTTTGTCACATCATTTTGTCACGTCATTCACAGCGACTATTTCCCAAGCCCTGTGATGGCAATGTCTCTTCTCCAGTTTCCCAGACGGCGTTGCGTCTTTGGGATTACCTTTGCATGTAGTTTCCCTTTTTTTTTTTCTTCTTCTTGGATTAAGTGCATTATTTCCTCTTCTCACCTCATCTAGGGTCATCCATTTTAGTTATTCACAAATCCTTTCAAAATATCCTCAGAGGATTCCATAAGTATAAGTTCCAGAGATGGAAAATCCAAGGACAAAGATAGGAACTGGAATATCCTTGGCTTCCTCAGTTTATGCTGAGAACTTCTGCCAGGTTGAAGAGGCTGTAGCAGTTTCTTAATACAAAGCAAGTTCCATAATTCTGCTTTTCCTACAAAATCAGCATCTATGACTTTTTTTATTAAACCTTTATAAAAAACGTTATTTTTCACTTTATTTTTTAATTTTTAAGAGGAAGGCAGGCAAGCTGCAGGCAAGAAGGGAGAGAGAAGCAGCATTTTATTTATTTAGCTGTTCTTTCTTTTTAGCTGTTGTCCCATCCCAGGCAGTGGACCTGGGCTCCTGGGTTGTATGTGGACTCTGCCCCATGCATGGGCTTAATTCCTGAGCCACTAAGGCACGTTCCTGTTAGACCTTTTAAAAGACTGATCTGGGCTTACGCTACTGGCTTAAGGGGCTGGGAAGTTGGCACGAAACACAGAAAGCCTAAGGATCTGGGTTGAGGCTGAGTGAAAAACCCAATTAAAAAATGAATAACTAAATAAAATGTTTCTTTCTCCTCTTCCTTACGTTCTTCCTCTCTTAAAAAAAGGGGGGTGGGGTTCAGGTCTTTTTCAGTCCTTAGTTGTTTTTCTTTCCTTAGGCTTTCATTCTCAGCCACAAGGAATTCTCCATGTGTCTTCAAATCTGCCATTTTGGTTGCCTGCCTCTCTATGATGGTTTTATTATCTTTGGAGGGTCCTATTTCCAACGCACGACTCTTCTGGTTCACTCTTCTGAAGTAGAGACAGTAGTGTCTCTGGATCCCTGTCAAAGACTCCTGAGTTTCAGGCCGTTGTAGCTCTGGGGAAGGGCTGTCTTCTGAGAAAGGAGGATTCCAGCCCTCAGCCCCCTCAGCTGTCTGGGAAGCCGCCTTGTCTGTGCTCCGCTGGCCTTCCTTCAGTCTTTCCTCCTGCCGGTGGGCTTCCACCTCTCCTGGCTGAGGAGGAGCTGTTTCAGGTGACCATCCCTTTGCAGTTCCAGTGACATGTGAGCAGCCTTTCAGTGACAATAAATAGCCTCCTCATCTGCTTTGTTGATGAACCAAGTTGAAGGATCTTCCCATTGCTTTCACAGACCTCAGATAGGAAAGTGGCCTGAGGAAGGGGAGGAACGTAGGGTGGGGATGGGGGTGGGAGTGGGGGACTGGAGTGCAGGAATGGGGAGCAGCAGAGCAGGATTGATGGAGACCCCTCTCCCAGCCCAGGAGCCAGCGGTAGGCACAGTGAAGCAACAGCTGCACCTGGTGTCTCCTCTTGTAAGGTCACTAATCCCATCAGACCACGGTCTTGATTTCATGACCTTATTACCTCCCAGAAGCCTCATCTCCAGATACCATCACACTGGGGCTTCTATGTGAAATTTAAGGAGACACAAACAGTCCATAACACCACTAGAAATGTGTTTCTTGTGGCCAAGACTGCCTCAGGCCTCTAAACCCACTAAGGTAGAGGCCATAAAAGTCTACCAACCTGGGCTGAGACCTGGGCTAGGAGTTAAAAAAAAAAAAAAAAAAAAAAGTATTTCTTGGAATCCATACTGGAAACTCTGAATATCTGACCTTGCATATATTCTATCCCATTTTCCTGTATGTTCCATAATCAGTGCACACACACAACAAATTAAAATAGCAATTGAAATAAAATTGAGATTTTTTTTTTTTTTTTAAAGGAAAGGTACAGGCATGAATGAAGGCAAACAGGCAGGCAGGCAGGAAGAGAGAGGAGGAAGAAGTATCTTTATTTTATTTTTATTTAATTACTCACACTGGCTGTTTTGCCCCAGGCCCCGAGGTACATGGCTTCCTCCTTCAGAGGCAATTGACCTAACCTCCGCTCTACCAGAGTTTACCAGGATTATTTCAAAGTCAAGCCATAGAGGTAATGAGCTTGAAAGAAAAATAATTTATTTTTATATGATAAAAAGAGCCGAGCTTTTCTTCTGCATCACAGGGTATAATTACTAGTTATGTGCTTACCTGAAGTTCCCTATTTACAATAATTGAATAAGATGCTTTTAATCAGGGAATAAGTTATCAGGCAATTTTTGGTTTGTATCTGCCCCCTAACTTGTTAGATCATGAGAGGACTGAAACAGAACAGCCCAAGTCTTTCAGAATTGTTCTCTTGAACATACCCCACTCTGACATGAAGAGCCAAGGATAGTGCAAGTCCCAGAGGCAAAGGAGAGGCTCCAGTTCTAAACTTTTAGCCTTTCCTGTCATCAAAGAAGCCATCTGTCACTCCCTGGGCCGCCTCCACCCTTCTCCTAATCCGGAAATGGTCTCTTGTCCCTATTCTCTAGAAGAATGTAGTTATTTATCTTTACTTTCAGAATAAGGATGGGTCATCCCTCCTTGCCAAGGAGTGACCCCTTCCTTTCTCCTGAGACCCCAGCTCCCCTTTCCAGGACTCATATAAATGTGGGTCTGCCCCAGCTACCTCAGAATTTACCACCATGTAAATTCTCCATAAATGTGCTATTAAATTTGGGCTTTTATCTTAATAATCATGCCTTATGTTAGTATGTTCATTCATGTTCAGCCTATGAAGAACCTTAAGAAGTGGGGGAACTTTTTCTTTGACCCCCACCCCAATCACGTTACTCCTTACGTTGTACCTTAGAAAAAAATTCTCCAGTGGAAGAATGCAAAAGGCTAAAGATATGTGTACTTGCTTCTCTCTTCCAATATAGTTATGGCTTTTATCAGTAGTTCTTTGCTTACAAGTGTCAGCAATGTCTTTTGTTTACATGCAATAACTATGATTTTCCAGTGGAAAAGGGAAGAACAGTATTTCTAAATGATGAAAAGTCTCGTTTTTATTCTCTTAGTGGTAGTGAGAGAGGTTCAGGGTGCCAGAAAATTCTTTTTATGTACTTTTATAAGCCTAGATTTGAATTCACTTGGTAATTGATAGAAAAAGTAGACTTTAAGAAGTCATTGGTATTTACTTGTTGAATGTGCAGAACTGAAAGCTCTACTCAAACACTGGATTATATGAAAGTAATTCCGACATTAATTAACCACCGAAAGGAGATCAAGCTGTTTTTATTTGCATCTCCATTCTTCTTTTAAAAGTTTCCTTAAAATATTTTCTTTTTCACTGAGACTTTCCCATGAATGTCAGTGCTGAAGAGGAAAAGGCAGGAATATAGTGCTCCTTTTGAACAAATCTGAGATATAATTGGCTTAGCATAAAATTCACCGTTTTCAAGGGTACAGTTCAATAGTTTCTGATCATAAACTTACAAGATGGCACAACCATCTCTCCAATCTAACTCCAGAACATTATCACCCTAAAAAGAAACAGCATATTCCCTATTACCCCTTCCCCTAGCCTAGTCCTGGTAATCACGCATCTACTTTCTGTCTCTATGGATTTGCTTATTCTGGACAGCTCATGAAAATAGAGACAAAAATTTGTGCCTTCTGTGCCTGGTTTCTTTTACTTAACATCATGTTTACAAGGCTCATCTATGTTGACTGTAGTCTCTTTTAATCCTCTTAACATCATTCAGTGAAAGAGCATACTGATTTTACCATGGAGGAAACAGGAACATATATTAACTTGTTCTTGAGTATGAATATCACACATTCAATAAATATGTATGGAGCACCCACACGAGTCAGAACTATTCTGTAAGGTGAGGTTGTGGTATTTGGGGATGGTGTCACATAAACAGACATCCAATGTAATATTAAATAGTAGTAAGTACACTGAAGAAAAAATAAAGTAAAATGAAAGGATAGGCAGTGTCAGGGGTATTATTTCAAATAAAGTGGTTGGGGAGGGCTCTCAAGGAGGTAACATGAGATGAGACGTGAATGGAGGGAGGAAGGAAGTCCCCCAGAAGTCATTTCAGGCAGAGGGAACAGCATGTACAAAGGTTCTGAGACAGGACTGTGTTTTGTTATGTTGGAGGAACAAGGAAACCAAATTGGAAAGCAAGGAGAGGAGGGAGGGAAGAAGAGAGCAGAGAATGATGAGGGACAGCATGGGAAAAAGGGAGAGCACCTTGAAAACAATGAAGCAGGATTGCAGATATATAAGCAGATTAATGAACTGCCTAAGCCTCAGGCATGCTAAAATAAGGCAATGCCAGCAGTCAGGCCAAAACTACCCTAATCCCAGGTTTAGTGGGGATGAGTTTACAGGACTTTGCAATAATTAGCCTCAGTCCTAACAACTCCCATCTAAACCCCAGGAATATTGGGGACGGACTTGGCAGAAAAGATTTAGCAACCCGCCCCTTAGTAACTCTGGTTAAGAGAAAAATTCGATTCTCTGGTATATTAGGCCTGTCCTCATCTTATTCCATTTTGTATCTTTCCTACCCACAGAGAGCGTGGTCTCTCTGTGCTTCGCCTAATGAACTTGCACATGCTGCCATCAAGCATCTCCTTGAATTCTTTCGGGACTGACTCCGGGCCTCATTGATGCCCTGTACCTGCTCAGATCAAAGGAGGTCAGAGTGTTGATCTCAGGTAGACAGAGGTCAGTGCATTTATTATAAGGGGAGGCAAAGTATCAGAATACAAATAAAACCAGCTCTAGATTTGGGAGTGGAAGGATAAGGAAGTTCTCTCCTGAGTGTTTCTGTCATCTCAGTGTAACAAATAAAAGTGGTAACTGAGAGTAAGGAGAGGAAGATGGTGTCAGAGCTGGGAAAAAGAAGAGAATGAATGGACCAAGACATTTAATGGACTGTTTGGCAGCCCTGAAGGATCACTTGAAATTTATGTTTTTCTCTGGCCACATTAAGACACCTAACTATTAATGCAAAGTTTGATTTAACCAGAGTTGAGGTTTCACTGAGTAGAACAAAGGGAATGACAGACAAAAGAACTGGGGATGTAGGCAAGGGAGCAATTATATGAGGATCTGAGAAAGCAAGGAAGAAAGAACTGAAGGGGCCGAATAAGATGCAAGGTTAGTGGAATCAAAGTCTTGTTGGAGTCTGGGCCTTCAAAGGACTGAACTAGAAAATAGGAAATGGTGTCTGAAGAAATCTCAGTTATTGATTATAATAAAATCCAATGGATGACTCTGGTTTTGGAATGTTGAGGTGGGTGAATGATTAGAGGTCAACAAATGATAGATAAGGGTACTGGGTGGCTTCTTCTTGTGAATATTGTAATCCTCAATAATAAAAACAAGAAAAATGATGGGGAGAAATATAGTTAAGGCAGATGCTAGAATGAATAAGAGAGAAGTTGTTAGATGACTACAGAATCAAGGCAGGAGCGGGTGTAGCTTAACACCACATATTTCAAGAGAGTTGCAGATTTCAGGAGTAAGGATGATGAGCAAGTGTCCACTTCCGTGAGCAGTAGTTTTAGAGAATAAGACTGATGAAGTTAGAATTTCAACTCGTGCTGTCTGTTACCAAGTGATTTCCACGATGCCACCTTAGTTTGGACTGGAACATAGATCTTGCAACGAGATTTCATTATTTCCTTATCATCCCTGCAGGGGATACAATTTGACTGCTCTCATTGTTGTGTTGCTTTATATAGCTACCAGGATCTATTTTTGAAGTGTGCTTTCTGGTAAAATAAAAATATATATTATGGAAAATTTTCAAACATGTAGAGGCAAATGGGTAAGGAGGGTCAAATGGTACAAACTTCCATTTATAAAATAAGTAAGCATGCCCTGATGGAGTAGTGGTTTAGTCAGCTGTCTACAGTCAAAAAGCATCCCACATATATACCAAAGACCCGGGTTGGAGTCCCAGGCTGGGGAGAACAACCAATACGTAGAATTAAATAAAAATTAATAGAATGCTTCTTCTTCCTCTCTCTTCCTGCCTGCCTGCCTACTTGTGTTCATGCCTACCTGCACCTTTCTTTTAAAAAAAAAAAATTAAGTCATGGAATGTAATGCGTGGCATGCTGACTATAGTTAGTAATGCTGCATTGCATACTGGAAAGTTGCTAAGAGAATAGACCTTAAAAGTTCTCATCACAAGAAAAAAATTTGTAACTGTAACTATATATGGTGATAGATATTAACTAGACTTAGTGTAGCCATCATTTTGTAATACATACAAAAAAGAATCGTGTTTTACACATGAAACCAATATGCTATATGTCAATTATATTTCAATAAGGAAATACATACAAAACACACAAATGAATGTAGCCCTCAGCCAGCCTATTTTCTGCTTTCACTATTATCCTTTTCAGAAAAAATCTAATTTCTCTATTTTAAGCAGAACTGTCAAAAAACTTTTCCTAAAGCATAATACAAAATCACTGTATTTCCATCTAAATAATATTGTATTTCATGAACTAAATATGTTTGCCTCTTAACAAAGCTCTTCCTTCACAGGAATCAAGAAAGATCTGAAAGTAGATACATTCTCATCAAGAAAACCTAAAAGCTGGTACTCAACTACTAGGTTGTTAGCTGCATATACAAAACTTTATTTTCCTTAAGGACAAATTGGTAAAAGATGTCACATGATTTGGAAATCCTAACAGTCTTGGTGTGCCCTGGTAGAGTAGTGGTTTGATCACTTGCCTCCAGTCAAAGCACCACTACATATATCCCAAGGACCCAGCTGTAGCTCTGAGTCAGGAAAACAACCAGAACTAAATGAAAATAAAGGGCTTCTTCCTTTCTTCCCCCTCCTGCCTGTCTGTCTAATAGCCTTTACCTGTACCTCTCCTTAAAAAAAAAAAAAAAAAGAAAGAAATCTTAAGTTTTCATTTGACATTCTTCTAGGTAATGGAAAATAATACTTTTCTTTTTTTGTGAGGTTAAGCACTAGGTATTGGTTCAATGTAAGTCTAACAACAGTGTATGCAAAAAAAGTACATAATTAGAGCTACCAGTGTAGCAACTATCTATGGACCCATCATCCATTTTCACTACTACCAACTCGCATCTTTGTTTCCTTCACTTTCCTACATCGCTGGTTTTCTTCCTCCTCAATTATTTTGAAATAAGTCCTTGATTGCATATCATTTTTTTCAATATTTACTTCTGAAAATAAGAACAGTTTTTTTAAATTGTGCTTTAAATTACAATACATTCTTAGTATCTTCAAATATCTAGTCAGTATTGAAAACTTCTTGATTGACTCAAAAAGTTTTTTGAACTTTTTGTCTGTTGAAATTAGGTTAATAAAGTCCATACATCGTAATTGGTTAGTTTGTTAAAGAGAACCAGGTATTTTATCCTGTAGTTTCCATAGTCTGATTTTGTGATTGCATCCCCATGGTGTTTAACATATTCCTGTTTGGTGTAACTCCTGGAAATTGGTAATCAGAGCTGGAGGCTAAGCAGTCAGATTTCATCTTCAGTAAGACTATCTTATAGGGGGTGTTGAGGTCTTAATCAGAGGCCATGTAATGCTAGGTTGTCTCTTTTTGTGATGTTAGTAACTATTGGTGAATTTTGTCTAGCTCAATCATTATTGGAGCCATTATTTCATTGGGGTGCAGAATGGAGATATTCTTTTTATTAGACTGACAATTTTGAAAAAGAGCAACTTTGCTTCACCAAACCTAAGTCATTTAGGAGACATAGGCAATACTGTCAGTTCATTTTTGAAAGGGGTTTATCTGAGAGCGCCTGTGGTTTTAAGGATACAGCCATTTTGCCTTTGAAGTATTTAATTGTAGCTTGTCGTCCTACTTTGAAAATTAGACTACACTTACAGCATGCAGTTTCATATTGTGGCTTAATATGGATAGATTTATAGTTAAATGGGAATATATTATAGGATTTAGTTCTAACACTTCTGAAGAGGCCTGTACTGCAAAGCCTTCAAATGTTTAATCAGCTGTTTTCCAGTGTTCAACTGCATTTCACAACAGCTCATAAAATATTCAACTCTTTTCGGAAAGGTGAACTAAATAATTCATACAAATAAAGGTTCAAGGCAGTGCAAGCACTATTATAGCAAGTGTCTATTCTTTTTCTATTCAAGAAAACCTCCCAAGGGTGTAGCATTTTGGAATCGGGCAGGGTTTGAATTCCTCTTCATCTTGAGAAAGTTACTCTCTAGATCCCAAATATACAATAAGACAATCTGAAATATTGAATAGTGACTAAACATTAGCCATTTCTAAAATGCTAGAAAATATATATTTAGCAAGAGTCTCCTTTTATTATTTTGCTGGGGGTAGGGGGAAGGAATATTGCTATTTGCCAGATGGTGCTAAATATGAAAAAGTAACAATAAAAGTGGCCATACTGAGAACCTGCCATCTTTGAATATCAGGGTAGCAGGACTATGATCAGCTTTAGGCTGAAGCACTTTTTACTTAATATTGATGAAACTGCATGGCAGACCAGCAGTCTATCCCAGAATATCCCTAGAAGGTAATTTAGAGAGAGAAGTAGGTAAATAGCAGAGCGAAATTTGTATTTGCTTCCACTAAGAGTATAATGGAAGAATGAACACCAGTGAGACAGAAATGAGCTCTACATTGCCTAGAAAATAACCGTAACATACATAGATATTTCCCTTCTATTGCTGTTAAACTTAACCTCTGCCTCAACCTGCCCTAAGCCCCTCCTTCTCCCCTTCCCAGACTGAGTCAGTACCACCACCTCTAGTTCGGTTCTCTGGCTTGCTGAAGCCCGATTATCCCACATTGCTTCATCTTTTGTGATAGTGCTGACACACAGTTAACTCACGGGGCATCAAAATGACTTCTAAGTCAGTGAGAAACAGGTAGAAACACTTGAAAAATGTTTCCCCTTCCCCTAATTTTTACAGGAATCTGCTGACTAGGAAAATTGAAGTAGAGGAATAGAGTATACATTGTTAAAAAGCAGAAAGGATATTACAAAGTATGGCTTATGTTCATATCACTGTCTTAAATATGGATAATGCAAATTATATGACCACTTTTCTTCCTAGAATTACATTCTTAAAAACCTTTTTTTAAAAGCATGATACACATGGAGAAGAGTGGGACTTGTATTTTTAAGGTCATTAAGTAGTGTCTCATAGTCATGACTGTCTTATTCTCTTGGTACCTAGTTAAATATTTCTTTAAAAATGTGAGTTTATGGCATGCCCTGGTGGCTCAGGCATTAAGCCAGCTGTTGGGGTGTAGACCATGTAAAGTCCAAGGACCTGGGTTCACTTTCTTTTTCTCTTTTTTCATTCCATTAGACTTAGTTCTGCGTATAATGCCTAGAGCAATGCATATATTTTATATTGGTCAAAATGTTTTATAACTCCTGAACTAAAGTTGACAAGTTGAATTAAGAATGAAATTCAACTTAGACCTCCAAGGTTCTATTTTTCTATTCAATTTTTCATACATATGCAACTTATGGTATTAACTATGTTATCTACAAAGAATAAATACCTAGAGTTGGAATGGAAATGATTTCTGAAATAGAGATCAAATTGTGTTTACAGACACCATTACTGGCAGCTACCTGTAGGGATATTTCACTGGTACATAATTTTATGCTCTGACGATTCATTAAATTGCCTGGTTCCATGGGATAAAGATATTATAGAACTATAAATACTAATGCATGTAAATTATAGTATAACTTCATAGCATTTTCCTAGATAAGAATTAAGATTTAACTGTTTTTTATTCATTACTGAATTTTTTAAACAAAACTAATACAATGGAAGGTGCAGGGATCTGAGTCTAGCTGAGAGTTAGGCTGTAGACTAGAAATTAAAGTCATTTGTTTTCTCTAAATTAAAACTGACCTTAATTTTAAAATATTTATTCACCACATGTAGTATATAAGATGCTATACTTACACTCTGCGGTGAATAGAAGTCAATTATAAATAGTTTCTGCCCTTAAGGAGTTTAAACTTTCTTTGTGAAGGAGACAAGAGGATGATTTGTATAAACTATGAGTGGATATGAATAAAGCAGTACTGAATTTGGAAGATCATGTCCACCTGGGAGATCAGGGATGACTTCATAGAGAAGGCAGTTGATTGGTGTCTTAAAGGATGGGTAAAATTTCTGCAAACAGAGATGCAGGTAAAATTATTCCAGGAAGCAAATATTAGATACTGAGTATCATTTAGAAACTTAGAGCCTTTGACTGGTGGGGGAAAAAATTACCTAGAGAAATATAGTCAGAAAAAGTAGATTGGGGCTAAATTGCCTTATTCAGTTATACAAGCATTCATTTATTCATTAAATATTTATTGAGTCCTTACTATGTGCAGGTTCTGTGCTAGGAATTAGGAGTACATTCATGAGATACTCAAAGACCCTTTCTAAGATGTAAACACTAAAAAATATAACTGAAATACAATGATCTGCGGCAACACGTGGTAGTTTAGTTTATAACTGCTACACAGAACATGGGAATTAATGTTTGGGGGAAAGACTTAATATTTCCAAATAATACTGTTTCTCAATTTCAGTTCAGTTGTTTCTCAACCCACTGTTTTCATTAAAATGAAGTGTCAGCGAGGTGATGGGGACACTATGGTATTTGTGGCTCGACTTTACAAGTTCTGGTGATGTCACAAGTAACGTTGAGTTAATATACACTAAATGAATAAAAAGTAATAAAAATACAGAAGAGAGAGACACAGGGTGATTTTTGGACGAAGGGATTTTTCCATATTGCCAAAGAATAGCGCTGCAAATTAGCTAACTCCCTGTGCAATTAAAATGATTCAGAAAGTTTCTAGAGCATATTGCGCTAAGTGAGATACACCTGTACTCATACTTTGTCCCGTCAAAACCACCTTTGTGTTCTCTCAAGCTAGGACTTGCTGTGTTAGACACACCTCGCGTAATGGTGGCAATGGAGAGGGTGATGAAGGCGATGGGGTGGCAACCAGGACGGCACTTTGCCTTTTCCCCATCTCTGTAATCCAAACTGTGCAGCCTCCAAACCAGACTCGCCTTTCCGCTCATTTACTAGCCTCGACTCTCATCGCACCCTCCAAGCTCTACGCGCTTGCTGTGACCCACCTCCCTTCAGCGCCATGGCCTCGCGCCCGCCAGTGGAACGCAGCCCCGCCGCCCGCACCCCGCACGCCCCGTCGCGGCCCGGGGCTCCGGGGCATGCGCTCTGCCGCGCCGCCGCCCTCCCCCACCCCTTCCCGCGGCAGAGTTATGCCAAGTATGTGAGGAGCTCGTGAGGGCCAGCGCCGGTCATGGGGAGCCGCCGCCGCCGCCTCCTCCCCAAGCGCGAGGTGCTCCTGAGCGGGGCTTCCCCCTCGCCCCGAGGCGGGGACGAGCCTGAGTGCTGAGGCCGAGGGTATGGCGGACCCCTTGAGGCGGACGCTGTCCAGGCTCCGGGGGAGGCGGGGTACCCGCGCCACCGGAGGGTTCGGGCTCCGAGCGGCTGCTGCAGCTACCGTGGCGGCCTCCTCGACTGCCGAGGGAGACGACAGGCGTAGCCCGGACGCTGCTCTTCGAGAGTTTGCCGGCGTGACTCGGTCGAGCCCGGAGCAGCGCCCGGCGGTGCGGGTTCCAAGAGGACGCGCTCAGCAGTCGCGGGCACTCGAGCCTCCGCCGTGCGGCGGGAAGGAGGCCGCCTCCGCGGGCTGCGGGCTCACTCGCGCCTCTTCGCACGGCCCGCCGGGCTCGGAGAGCAGCGCAGAGGACGACGACGAAGCGGTCGCCGCGGACTACTACGAGAACCTGCCCGGCGGCTCCCCGGCGGGTCTGGAGCCCGGGGGGGCGGGGGCGGAGGCGGAGCGGTGGCCCCCGCCTCCCCCGGCGACGGGCTCCTCCCCGGGGGCGGAGGGTGGCGGTCTGGAGACAGGCAGGCTGCAGACCCAGTTGCGAGAGGCCTATTATCTGCTGATCCAGGCCATGCACGACCTGCCCCCAGACTCAGGCGCGCGGCGGGGCGGCCGGGGCTGGGTAGATCGTGGCTACCCTGCGGGAGCCCGGGCTCCGCGCCAGCCGCCCTCCCCAAGAGGCGCTGCAGACTGCGGAGCCTGCTCCCAAGACTGGGAGCTAGGAGGCGGTGGCCGTCCCTGGCAGCAGGTGTCCCCGCCCCGGTTGTCTCCGACGGAGTCGGGGGGAGGCCGCCGGCGGACTCTTCGAATGCAGCTCTCCTGCAGCAGAAGCCTCGAGAGCCTCCAGGTGGGTGTTAAAACGCCTCCATTCCAGCGGTGGCTGAGCGACAGCTGGATCAGGTGCCGTCCACGCGCGGACCCGGACGAACCCCCGCCACGTGGAGACGCGATGGACGACTGGAGCGGAGGCAGCGCGGGGACCACCGCTCCCTTTGGCCTTCAGACTCCCAACTCCAAGGATCAGGGGTGCTCCTCTGGAAGCCCTTTCAGGGATCCTGCAGGATCCTCTGTGTTACGCAACAACAGCAAGCCCGACGGCCAGGAGGGGCTTCCCTTCCTTAAGCCGCCCGCCG
The DNA here is from genome assembly GCA_004363575.1 of Solenodon paradoxus. Lineage (NCBI taxonomy): Eukaryota > Metazoa > Chordata > Mammalia > Eulipotyphla > Solenodontidae > Solenodon > Solenodon paradoxus. The sequence goes on along the minus strand of RJWH01002099.1, from coordinate 50,839 downwards.
TGACAGTCAAGAAACTGCAGAAGTGGATGTACAAAGGACGCCTGCTGTCCTTGGGAATGAAGGGTCGCGCCAGGGAAACACCCCCAAAAGTCCCTGGAGCGCAGGCAACCTCTCCAGATCTGGGCGCTTTGAAAACGCGTGAAAGTCGAGTCCTCTCGGTGTCCCCAGATCAAAGAATTACTCTGACAGGTAGGATACTCAGCGGTCAAAATTCTAACAACTTGAGCTTTAATTTTTATCAGCTGGGCTTCTGTTTTAAGAGAATAAGTTTATTTTTGCAGACAGCTACGTGCCCGTGCCCAAGTAAGTGCCATATATAAGTGCAGCTTTCCGAGTTGACTTCAATATAATGCATTCACATGTTATGACTTTTTCTTTTAAAGACTATGGATTGAGAAACTTAGATTTTTGTTTTCCCCGAAGAACTAGTGTGCCTACACCAAAGTACAGCATTCTGTAAAGGTTAAGTTCATCACACGCCTTTATTAGGTTTAGAGATGGGAGGTCCTGCCTTGATTTTTATTCTTTGTAGCTCTAGGCAAATCCGTGGAGACTTTTGTGAGTCTGTGAGTTTGAATTTGATCCAAGATAGACTTAAGGGCTTCATAAACAGTCATTTTACTCATTACACCTTTTTCTCCCTTTATCTCCCAAGAGCAATTGAACACACATAGACATACACACAAAACCAAAATCAAGCCAAAACAAAAGAAAAAACAAAAGCAATCTTCCCCGCGCCCCCCGCCCCCCAAAACAAAAAACGATCACAAATAAAATTTTTTAGTCAGGTAGAATTGACATATACTCTTTCCACTTTTCCTCATTTTTTTCCTTCCACAAACACGTCCAACAAAATAATCTTTTTATTGTGGAAAATTAAGAACACTAGAATTTTAATCAAAAGAAAAATGTCTCTTCTGTACTTTTTAGAAAGTGTAGATGTTTGAAAGCATATTTAACCTTAGAATAAACTTTTGCTCCTTACTTTATCTGTGCATGCTTTTTAATTTTCACTGAAGGCCACCACTTTTAGAAACCACCTAATTACATTGTAAATAGCGAAAATTCGTTTTCTGTCTGAAAGAAGTATATAATACTTTCAAATGGAGCCAAAAACAACATGATCTTTTGAACTACACTCTTAAAAAGACTTTTAGCGAGCATAAGGACTTAGACGCTGAAATGTAAAAAGTAGTCACAAGACTTGAACTTGGCAGTTCCTCTGGTAAGAATTAGGACTCCTGCAGGACTGAGTTTATACACATTGACTGTTTAACCAACAAACACAAAACAGCGGTGAGAAAAAAGTTCCACAAAATTTCTAATCACACTGAGGACAAATCAAATCACTCATTTAGTGTACACAAATTTGAATTTTTTTTGAGCCTATTAATCACTAATTCACATCTGTCAAGTTTTTCAGTTTTCTCCATTTCACGTGAATAAAAGATAGTAGAATATAAATTTTTGTGGAGAGGTGTATATTATACTAAGTTCATATTAAAATGATATTTTGATTTTACTAAATCTTTACTTGCCCTGATCTTTTCTGAAAGAAATTTGAAACTTTCAAAATGAGCCAAAAGCAATATGATCTTTTTTGTTAACTCTTTGTAAGATAGTTAAATTTTCAGCAATAACAAAAATTACATATAACGTTAGTCAGAGCTTTTTCATCCCTTTGTTGCAGAAGTTAAACACTGACCATGTGATGGCTTTTAATGCCCTCAGTTGAAATATAAACATTCCAGGATTTTAAAAGTAATAATAAAGGTAGTACCTCTTAAAAATGAAGTCATTGATTTTTCCATTAGGAAGCTAAATAAATGAATTAACTTTAGAAGAAATGAAAACAAAACATTAGAATTGCTAGGTGATGGTACTTTAGATATTTTATAAGAAATGTAAGCAAAAATTTAGATAATCTCTGGTTTCAATATCTTTCTCAGGTGTTATTTCCTTTCAAATCTCCAATTCATCTTTTAGGAAAGATAAAAATAAATTTTGCAGTGTTTATGTACCTAATATAGATTTGGAGAGCTTTTTTTATTATTATTATTTTTATGATGGTTAGTTGCACTTATTAAAACCATTTTGGATACTTTGGTTCTCACATAATCTGTATCACTACCCCCATCCCTACTTCTTCCCACTAGAAGTATGACAACAAAAACAAAAGAAACAGCTTAAGTAGTTTGTCCAAGGTTTGTATGTACTGGAATATGAATTCAAACTATCATGTAGTTTCAATGTCAGGTCTCTAAGATTCCAAAATTTGACCTTATACAAGGTCAAAGAGACTCTAAAGTTCTTCAGAGGTTTTATCCTATTAATTCTATCAAGTTGTTTCAATTAAGGAGATGGATGGAATTTCAAGGTTTAGAGAGATAACTTCCTCAAAGATGCCAAGATGAGGGCATCTTAGAACAGTTTTAAGCCATTTTAAGTCAATTGCTATATCCAATGTAAACCTTAACTTTTAAATGCTTCCTTAGTTCAGGCGTGCTTTGCTGGTGCAAAATCTCCTCAGTCAGGAGAACCACATACCACTGGATTCCAGCCCTGGGGAGGTGGGGTGGGAGGGGAACAACCAGTATAAACTAAATAAGAATAGAGATGCTTCTTCCTCCTTTCTCTTCCACCTGCCTTTCTCTCTCTCTCTCTCTCTCTCTCTCTCTCTCTCTCTCTCTCTCTCTCTCTCTCTCTCTCTCTCTCTCTCT
>RJWH01002099.1:0-48019 GCA_004363575.1 Solenodon paradoxus | reverse complement strand
GGACTATGCCACCATTGCTATAGACTTAACTGATGAACCACCAGGGCTGGCCTAAATGATGTTTTCTTTCTTTCTTTTTTTTTTTTAATGTATCTTTATTGTTGATTTATAAGAGTTTTTTTTTGTTTGTTTTTAAAGGAAATGTACAGCAGGAATGAAGGCAAGTAAGCAGGCAGGCAGGAAGAGAGACGAGGGAGAAGCATTTTATTTTATTTCCATTTTAGTTGTTCACACTTTTTGTTTCCCCCTGGACACAGGATTCAAACCCAGTGGTATGTGGCCTGCGCTCCCTCGGAGGCAATTGACCTAAATGACACTCCATCAGGACTCTTCTAATTGATGTTTTCTAAGAAATAAATGGATCAGTCCAAATGAAGCAGTATATTATTATATAAAAATGTTAATAAATAGCTTAGACAATTTATATCATATTTTTCTATACATTATTTATGAGGCTATTATCTTTCAAAATAAAATTATATTTAGAATATATAACATGAAATAACTATACAACATGTCAGAGATACCTAACCTACTTAGGTGTTTTGGAATTTTTTGTGACCATATGACAAGTGAAAGCAAATGCTTTTCTGGTTTGATTTCTGGCTTCTACTAAGAACCACCAGATTTTTTGATAGTATAATGATGCCAACAATTTTGACGCAGTTCAGTATGTAATGTTCACAGATTGGCCAATTTGTTCATAATTGAGATGATTATTCAAGAAATCTAAAGTCATTACACATGGTAAATATTTTCAAGTTTCTGCAAGCCTTAAGATTAACAAAGAATTTTGATTAATTTGCCAACTATAGTTTTTATGCATCTTTATGTAAATAAGTTTTAATTAACATACAACATGCAAATTTAAAGGCACAAGCTAGAACTATTTTGGCCTTTTATTGCTTTAAAAACTAGTCTACTTTGTCGCTAGTTTTCTTGCTACATGATCTGTGAAAGAAAAATATAGGGGCATAAATTTATTAATATTTTTGTCAAATCTTTAGAAAATTATTTTAAAATAGTACTAATTAGCTGGTATACTCTTTTGTAATTATATCTTAAAGTGATATTTGACAGTTACTTACAAGCCAAATTCCTATCTATTTTTCCTCTTTTCTCAAGTATTTGTAGTTCTAATTTTTATCTTTGTGAGCTGCATTATCTATATGAATTTTTCCAGTACATTCTGTTATGCATTAACCTTATTTAAGATTAGTAGCAATAGTCATATAATTTTCGACAGTCTTCTGATTTCATATCTATGAGAAATTCTGACATTGTAATCCTAGAAACAAGTCCAATTCCTTTATTTTTTAAATTTTTTTGGAGGAGTGCCATAGAACATGGGAGTTGCTGGTGGCAAGAAAACAGAATTACAAACTCAGTAAGAAATACCAAAAGCACTGTTGTGCTGATTTAAAAGTCCTTTCATTACTAATAGGAGAATTTTTTTAGTTCACTAAGGCTATTTTCTAAACCTTTGCCACTTGAAGTAATGGTTCACAATTGTTGAACAGAGCTTTTCAAACTTTCTGTGCATATGAATTCCCTGTAATTCCCTTTGTAGATGTGGGTTTGGGACCTGAGATTCTGCATTTTACTCCCAGTATTGATGGTGCTGTTAAGTACACTCTGAATAGTAAGGGTCTAGATTTTTCGGTTTCCCCAATCAGGTCTTTTAATACATTTGCTGAAGTTTTGAAAAAGCATTTTATTTTATCTGGTACTTGATACTTAAAAAATCCCTGTTAGAGCCAAGCACTGGAGCACTTTTCCTTCATTTATACTTGTATACATTTATACTTATGACTTACACATGACAGGTTTAAGCATTTCCTTCCATATTGGGTTTTATGTTGCTTGCACCAATAAAAGTGAGATTTTGGTATCTGCAAGATAGGAAACCATATAGTATAGTGGTTTAACAGAATAGAGACTGATTTTCTGATCAGACTCCATCACTTACCAGACTTGTGATATTGAACAAGTGCCTCAAACCCTGCAGAACCTGAGTCTTCAGGTTGCTGTGATGATGAAAATATAATCCACTTGGTACTATGCCTGTCTTTTAGCTGTTACCAAGAGAGCCAGGAAGGCTTTGTGAGAATATTGCCTTGCCCCAGATCATTAGGATTCTGGATGGTAAGTGAAATGATCAGAAGTTGGAGTACTGCCCTAAGGAGCACTGGGAATTGAGCTAGAGTGCAGCTCATTAGAGATACTTATTTTGCTTATCTTTTTTTTTTTTTTTTTGTACTTCCTTATCTTGCTCCTTCCCATTACTTTTGTGTAATTGAAAAGTCTCAAAGCTTTTTTTCCTCTACTTTCCTGTCCCCCAAGTCAGCACATAATTTTCTTTTTTTTTTTTTTTTAAAGATTCCTTTATTTATTTTAGAGTAAGGAAACAGGCAGGAATGAAAGCGAGTAGGCAGGAAGCTAGAGAAAGAAGCAGCGTTTATCCATCTATTTAATTGTTCATGTTGGTTGTTCCTCCTGGTCCTGGACTGAGAACCCTGGTCACTATGCCATGCAGAGCTACAGGTTTAACGAGCCACCAAGGTATGCACAGTTTTTTTTTTGTTTGTTTTTTGTTTACCTTCTTAAGAGTTTGTATTTCTAATTACAAGGAAGAAAGAAACAAACAAACAAACAAAAAGAAAAAAATACTTATATCCTTTTCATTGTACCCTTTCCCTATTTAGATTTGGGAAAAATAAAGATATCAATACAAACATACTGATATATTAGGCTTAAATTTATTCTAGTCATTTCATCTGTGCTGTCAGACTTGACTTTAAGCAAAGTTGCTTGTAGTTTAAACATAATACAACGTTCCCAGTAATACTTTGACTTTTTAAAGAGAAGAAAAAAACAGTAGCTTATTTATGCAGAAGAAATTTTAAAATGTTGAAAAGATGTCTGTACACCTTGAAAAGATACTGTACACCTTCAATGAGGATTAAAATAAGTAATTTCTCAGAAAGTTGGCTGATGATTGTGAGCTGAGACACTAGTTGGATGTTCCGTAATAGTATGTTATCTAGATTTATTATGAAGTAATAGGTGAGAACAAAAAAAAGACGAGTAATTCTTCATTATAGAATATGTTTCTGAGTGAAGAACTTTTAATTGCCATTTCTGTGTTGTTTTACAGGTTTTCAAAGTAAAATGACTTAATTAAAATCTCTTAATTACACTTATGACATTCATACTTGCAAGAGAATAAAGACATTTTGCTTGCGACTTTTATATCTTTTTCTGCTTGTTTCTTTCAGTGTGTGTGTTAATATAATATTATCTATACATATAAATGTAAATAGAAATTAAAGGTAGCTTAAATTTATACCAATAGATTTTAGCATTACATTTCTCCTAAAAAGGGAGTGAAGGGAAGATTGTAAATACCTTTCTATTTCTATGTAATTCCATCTACTTGATATAAAAAAGGATGATTTAAATTAAATTTTGAAAAATAATTGCTCAAATAATATAAATGTTGCTTATGTTCAATTTTAATAAATGAATAAATTTGGCCTTTATCAAAACATAGTAATATTATTTATCTTTAAATTTAAACTTTAGCATCACGTGTCTTGAAATATTTAACATGATCAGACTATTTGTCTTTAAGTTTTTGTGTTTCTAGTTCCATGAAAATTGCTGTATTGTGTCTCACAGTATAATTATTCCTTTTACCATTATACATTCATAAACTGCTTATCTCAATTTGCTCAAATATGGGATAATGTTAGTAGCTTTATTCTCATTGCAATTCCTTGATGGGATTTAGCCATCCCTGATGGTGTGATGGTTAGGTCCACTGCCTTTGACAGAGCACAATCCACATACATTCCAAGGATCTGGGTTCATGTCTCAGGGCTAGGAGAAACAACCAAGATGAACAAAGAAATTAAATGAAAATGCTTTCTACTTTATCTTTCTGCCTGCCTGCCTACTCACCTTCATTCTTGCCTGTACCTTTCCTTTAAAAATAAATAAATGATATGGGATTTGGGCTTAAATATTCAGTGTATCTAGATGTTAGTACACTCAGCAAAGCAAAAGGATGTCATCATGAAAAATCCAGAAGCCTAGTATAGTAATTCTTGATATTTGTGTTGATTTTCAAGTTTTGAGTGTAAAGAGGACAGAACCAAAGAAAGACTCTTCAGAGCTTTTAATTAGATTAAACTAAAACTATTCAAGGCATCTGTCACATACTTGCATGTTAAGTCCTGGAGCGTGGAGGCAGGTATTCCTTGGTAGCATCCTGGGTGGACTATTACACTTTAGAGTCCAGAGACTGTTTTGAGCGCTGCCTTTTCATGTATCAACCAGTTGATCTGAGACAAGTTACTTGACTTTTCTACATAGTACCATATAGTTTTCAAAATAATTTAAACATTATCTCATTTCATCCTTACCAGCAGATACCCTACAAGTTTAACTGGGCTGACGTGTCATGTTCAAAGAGGGTTATTTCTTCCATAAATTTAGTGAGTAGCATGGTGTAGGGAAGACAAGTAAGAGCATGAATTTTAGGGTTGGATATATGTAAGTTTGACTCCTAGGGCTTTGACCTTATTCTTATTTTGATGTGGTTCATGGAAATACTCATACTTGTTTCAGGACCATTGGGGAGGTTAAATGAGGTTAAGGGCTATGTTACTGCTTTACTGCTCTTTCCCTGGCACATTACAGATAAATATTTGTTGAGAAAATAAATGTCTGGCATAGTGAACATTCGTCCTTGGGAACATCTTTCCCTTCTGATTCCTGGTCTGTTTCTACCTGTGTAACTAATTGAACTTGAAACTCAATTTTGTTTAAGGTTATTTATTTAGTTATTTATTCAGTTCTAAAAGATGTCCTTGATTAGGTCATGTATAGGATAAAAAAAGACAAATTTATATTTTTTAAAGTTTTTCTTCAGTAAAAGGGAGGTTACTGAAAGCCTTGGTTATGTATGAACTGCATTTTTTTTGGTCATCATTAAGCTCCTTATAGTTTTTTAATTGTATTTTACATACTGTAATACTAAGGTGAATCAACCACGTATACAAGGTAGCATAATATCATAATTTCATATTTTATTTTTTTAAGAAAAGGTGCAGGAAAGAATGAAGACAAATACACAGGTAGGCAGTAAGAGAGAGGAAGAAGGAACACCTAATTTATTATTTTATTTAGTTGCTCATCTTTGTTGTTCCCTATTGGTCTCAGGCTGCGAACCTGGGTCCTTGGGATGTATATGAACTCTGGTGGATTAATTCATTAGGTCACCAGGCTGTGTCATTAATTCCATAATGTATAAACCTGACATGATCTTAAATTTTTAGAATTATGACTGTTTTAATCATATATGTCTAATGAATTAGTATTATGCATATTTAGCTTATTGACTAAGCCTACTTTTTGCAACTCTTTAGAAGCACAAACATTTTTCCTTTTTATAATGGAATGAATGTTATATATACATGATTAGAATCTTACTATGTTATCACTGCACATATCTAGGTATATGATAGTGCACATTGGACTATGAATTCCTTAAAATCTGGGACTATTTTGTTCTTTTTTACATTCTTTCTACTTCAGTTTGTACTTGGACAGTAATAATAGCTTCACGGTGTTTACTTTGAGACAGGATACCTGGTTCTAATCTGGGATATTTTTTAAGGGATTTTATTTTTGCCCTTGATATTTAGAACATAAACTCTTGCATCAGATGCTGCTGTACTGTATGGTTAGGAAACAAATGTTATGTTGAAATTTTAGTAATCAGAAAGGCATTTGGTAATAAGTAAGGCAAACTTTTTTTTTTTTTAAAGGAAAGTTGCAGGCAGGAATGAAGGTGAGCAGAGGCAGGCAGACAGGAAGTGAGAGGAGGAAGAAGCATTTCGTTTATTTTATCTAGTTGCTCATCTTGGTTGTTCCCCCCAGCCCCGGGACATGAATCCAGGTCCTGTGCCATGTGCCTGCCCAAGGCAATGGGACTAAACCACTATTCCTGGGGCATGACTTTTTTTTTTTTTTAAAGAAGGAAGGCTCTCTGGGATAAAGGCAGACAGGAAGGACGAGAGAAGAGGAAGAGGCATTTTATTTATTTTTTGTTCATTTTGGTTGTTCCTCCTTTTACATGTCCAAACCCCAGCCGCCAGCTTAGCTCAGTCACCAGGGCACACCAAAGCACACTTATTCTGAAAGATTTATTCAAAGTAAATCTGTATGAAAAGGGAGGAATATTGTGTTTTCTAGACACTACTTCTCCTTGCAGTCATGAGTTGAAATGATTCCAGTATTAATTAAAGGTATATGGTGTAGAAAACATTCTATAATAGCTTTTTATAAACTATGTTTTGCTTAGGGTAAGTCTTTGTTAGCTCTATCTTCTTTTTTAAAGAAAGTGCCAGCAGGAATGAAAGCGAGTAGACAGCTAGGCAAGAAGAGAGAGAAGGCAGCAGCTTTTTATTTTTCCTTAGTTGCTCACACTGGTTGCCTCCCTCTGGGCCCAGAATTTGAACTCAGGGGTAGGCCGCTTGCTCCTTCAGATGTCTTTGACCTAACCACTGCTCCACCAGGGCGCACCAGCTATGCCATGTTTATAAAAGTGGCCTCAGAGTTTGTTTATCCTTTTTCTTAATTTCTTGTGACACTTACACTAGCTGTCTGATATATAAATAATAGAATTCATATGGAATTATGGTCTTATGCTACCTTGTATGTGTGGTTGATTCATCTTAGTATTACAGTAAGTAGAATACAATTAATGACAGTGATTAAAAAACTATAAGGAGCTTAATGATGACCAAAAAATAATGTGGTTCATAGTAACCAAAAATTTCTCTTCAGTTTTAGTTTCTGTATGTGATTAACACTATTTTTTTTTGTCTTTTTTATAACTGGTCTTAAATGATGTGTCTTCCTCTTATACCCTGCTTTATATGTTATCTTTTAAAATTTTTTCTTTGAAGCAGATTTATTTGAAAATGTCTATGGTTCTTCAGTGGAGAGAAGAGAACTCAAAGATCTGAAGGATAATATTGGCTTCAGAAGCCATAAACCACTTAATAGCATCACTGTGTCAAAGAAACGTAACTGGCTATATCAGAGTTCTCTGAGATCCTTTCATTTGGAAGAAGAAAGTAAGAGATACCCTGATGTCAGTCCTTTATCCATCTCACCTGTTTCTCTGCCTAAGCATCAGCTATCACAACCTTGCCTCAAGTCATCTGAAGAATATTGTACATATGTGGTGTGTAATGCTACAAATTCTTCATTATCAAGAAACTGTTCTTTAGACTTTAATGAGGAAAATGATACAGATGATGAAGGAGAAATATGGTACAACCCCATTCCTGAGGATGATGACTTTGGTATATCAAATGCCTTGAGTTTTGGTGAGGCAAACTCTACTATTCTGAAGTTTCCTGCTGTCAGTTTGAGAGTTTTATCTGGTTCTGATCTAATAAAAGCAGAGCAGCATACTGAAGACTTGATTTGCTGTTCTGAGCATGAAGGTGATATTCAGACCACACAGTCAAATGAAATGAATCCTGTAGATTCTATCCATTCCACAGAATCTGTGCAGCAGTACAAGCAAAGGATAGGCTGCAAGACACAAGAAGGTATGAAATCTCCTTTTGCAGGTAAAGATGATCATATGATCATTTCTTCTTCCATTTTCAATTCTGTGACAGTAGTTAAAACTAAATATAAATGTCTTGTAGTTATGTAACTTTCCTTATAAAGTAAATGTATTTTTACAAAAATGAAACTCAAAAGAGTTTATAGACTTTATATACATATGTATACGGTGGCTTAATTAGTTCTATCACAGACTTGATTTTGTAAATCTGATTTGCTTTTAGTATGTTGATTCTTTGAGACAGTAATTACTTTTTTTGTAGTTGAAAGAATGGAAGCGTGGGAAGTGGAAGAGAAAGACTTTTTTTAATTGTATGATTGATATATAACATGTTAATTTCAGGTATACCACATAGTGATTCTGTATTTGTATATATTGCAAAATGATCACCACATTACATCTGGTTAATATTCAGCACCATAAAGAGTTAGTATTTTTCCTGTGATGAGAAATTATAAGATCTATTCACTTAGCAACTATCAGATATGCAGTACAGTATTATTAACTGTAATTATCATACTGTAGATTAAATCCACCGGACTTACTTATAACTCCAAGTTTGTACCTCCTGACTACTTTTACCCATTTTACCTGTGCTTCACCTGTCGTCCCCCACCTTTGGGTACCAGGAGTCTGATTTCTGAGAAAGATATATTCTTTATGTAGATCTTCTTTTGCTTCATTTATTCCTTTACACGTAGACTGACTACAGCTAAAAAGTTGTATTTTCAGTGTACCAGTAATGATTGCTTTGTGTTTTTATGCTTTTTTTCATCAACAAAGAAAAGGTAGGAGAGAGAAGAAATGAGAGGTCGAATTAAAAAAGTTAACAATAGTTATGAAACTGAGGGGACTGAAACAGAACACGCCAAGTCTGTCAGAGTTGGTCTGCTGTACATCCCCCACTCTGACATGAAGAACCCAGGACAGCAAATTCTTCTAAACCTTTAGTCATTCCTTTCATCAAAGAAGCTATCTACTACCTCCTGGGTCTTTGTTCTTCTCCCAATCCAGTAATGGTCTTTGTCCCTATTCTCTAGAAGAATGTAGAAAGGGGAGTTATTTATCTTTACTTTCAGAGTAGTAAGGATGAGTCGTCCCTCTTTGCCATGTGGTGACTCCCTCCTCTCTCCCCTGAGACCCTGGGTCCCCTGTCCAGGCCTCAGCACAGGATATAAATGTGGGGCTGCCCCAGCTACCTCAGAATTTACCACCATGTAAATTCTCCATAAGTATGTTTTAAATTTGGGCTTTTAATCTTATTAATCATGCCTAATGTTAATTTGTTCATTCATCTAGCCTATGAAGAACCTCAGAGAAATGGGGAACTTTTCCTTTGATCCCTCCCTGCCAGAACCCAGAAAGGAAATACATGAAGTTTGATACATATTAGGTTGAGCTACATGAAATTGCTGATATTCCGTGTTTTTTTATTTCAAAAAACATTTCAATATTTCATCCTGATGGTTTGTATTCATCCTTGATGGCCTTCAGTTTTTTGACATACTTCTTTTCAAACTTAGTTCCCGACATAATACTTAGGAAGAAAGAATATAAGGAATGTTTAGTTGCAAGTATCCAATGTTGAATAAAAAGCAATTCTCATTTTTATCAAACCATTTTAATTTTTTTAAATAGTATTTTTTGAGGTAACTTTGTTTTACAAATTAAACTCATATGTGTAGTTTCCCCATATGTGCAGGTTCCCCGTTCCTCAAATATATGTCGATGTACCTGCCCTCCCAGGATTACAGTCCTTCACCTTTGTCCATGGGCTCTAGCTGCGGCCTGCTCCCCCGCCAGCCCCTCCTCATGGTCACCTCCATTCCGTTGCCAATGTCCCAGGGTTGTTTTTATTGCATCTCTTCCTTTGCTTTGTCTATTCGTATGCCACCTGTGAGTGAGATCATCTGATATCTCTTTCTTCTTTTGACTTATTTCACTTAGCATGATCCCCTTTAGATCCAGCCATGTTGATTCAAATGACAGGATTTTATCTCTTCTAAGGTTAAGCCATTTTAATTTGTAAAATTTCAAATTATATAGAATATTTTAAACTGAGCATTTCAGATGCTGTCAGTACATTGTCCATACCGCATAGTTTTATTACTTAAATAGGAGCAGCTTACTTCCAGACATCGTTATCTCCACCGCTGCTTGATGACTTGCTCTGAAGTCTTAGGGAGTCTCTCTGTAGGGATAGTCTGACGGTGTGCCTCAACTAGGCACTGAGAGGAGCAGGACAACCCTAGCTCCTTCTCTCCCTAAGTGGGATGATTCTGCATGGTTTCCCAGAGTCTTCTCTTCAGGTTAAGCTCTAGTCGCCTGTAGTTGTTGCAGGCTTGCCAATTCACTTTGAATCTCCCGCTAAATGTTCTCATTTCCTTGCTGATGTTTCTGTACTTTATAAATAAGTGACTCGCATTTGAATTCTTTTCTTAGGTATATGAGGAGATAGATTAATGTTATATGGCTAAAAGAAAAAGTCACTTGGAAAGAGTACAATGCATGATGTCATTTTTGAAATAAACACTGAAAGTCGGTACTGGAGATATTAACAAGTTTTCCCCTCCCTTTCCTTGTATGTAAGGATTGAAAGTAGTTAAAAATTTTGTGTGTATGTGCATTTCTAATTGTAGATTGATTCTCCAGAATGGATGTGTTTTTCTTTTGTACTCTTGTTGAAGAGAGGAACAGACACTGTATAATAGTTTGGAATGCAGTTCTGATCAGGGTGGAGTGATAGGGAAGACTTGCAGGAATATTGCAGATAGTGATAGGTGTGTTAAGGGGGCATAAAGATAAGAGAAAAATTACAAAGCCAGTGTCCTTAAAGTGATAACACACTTTGACTTAAGTTATTGTCTTCAAACTTCTATCTTTCTATGTTTGTGGCAAATTGTGAACCTGGAAAGACTGCCAGACTTTTTTTTTTTTTTTTTTAATTTTTTTAAACATCTTTTGTTTATTTAGTTGTTTTTCACCTTGGAGCCCAAGGCCTCAAACCAGGGTCCTTGGGCTGTATGTGTTTTACACACCGTGTTTCAGTCTTCTGAGCCACAAGAGTGTTCCATGATAGACATTTAAGAAAACAAAACCCAAAACTTGAGAGTTTAGTAGGGCTCCTTTCTGTCATTCTTTTTTTAAAGGAAAGGTACATTCAGGAATGAAAGCAAGCAGAGGCAAGCAGGCAGGAAGAGAAAGGAGGAAGAAGCACTTTAGTTTTCATTTGTTCACATTGGTTGTCTCTCTCTGCACCTGGGACTCCTACCCAGGGGTATGTGGCCTGTGCTCCTTTAGAGGCAATTGACCTAACCACTACTACACCAGGGTATGTCATTTTGTGGTTTAGTTTTAAGTGATTGTTGAATTAACATTTCAGTTCTTGAATTTTACAAAAAACAAAGCACTTCTGCATTAATAAATTCAGTCCTCTCTCTAGTCTTATATATAATACTTCATTTTAATTAATAGTTAATGACTTCAGTAGGAAATATTTAATGTATAATATATTAAGATCAGAATGTTAGATTACCTTCTTAAAAATTTAATAAAACCTAGAGCAATTGAATATTAGTTTTTTAGATAGTTGAATAGGTAGTTTTTTTAGGCTATGACAAAATAGATTGTAGGTTAAAGCAGGACTCTGCTTACTATAGAAACTTAGACCAGTAAGCCAGTAGAATTGTACTGCAATTTATAGTACAAGGGAATGCTTTGTCTGGTTTATCAAACACTCCATTTCTTATTAGTTGCTTACCAGAAAAGCCCAGTGGGCATGCTTAAAATAGTCCTTTCTCTAGAAAGAAACCATTTCTTTGTCATTAGAACACATAAAGAGGGTGGACAGAGATCATTTACTCTATCGATTTTTGAAATGAACACTTTTTTTCTCATTTTGACTGTGAAATGTAGAATTGCAGAGCATAATATCTGATAGTAGGGCCATTGGGGATCTGTATAAAGAATTGTTGGATGAAGTCTGAAAACATACTTTAAATTTTAAATAATTGAGATAACTCTTTAAAGGAAAATTGTATGTAATTTATATAATTAAAATTATATTAGATTTTAGAGGACATTTTTATTTTTCTATATTGGTGTGAAAAGGAACAAATTTAAAATAAAATTGATTATCTTTACTTTTTTTTTAAACTAGGGGATTGAATTTTTTTTTAATTCCTGCCTGTGTCTTTCCTTAAAAAAAAACAAACAACATTTTCTCCCAAAAAAAGTGCTTGTAGGCAGGTAGGAATAAAGGTGAGTAGGCAGGCAGGCAGGCAGGAAGAGAGAGAAGGAAGTATATTTTTACTTTTATTTTTATTTGATTGTTCCTCTTGGACCCAGATCCACTGTTTATGGTTTACACAATGACTTACTCAGTAAAGAATATTGCAGTGGGAAAGAACCTACATACCCTTTCTCTAAATTTCCACTGTAAATCATTTGGAGATTCTGTGTGAACATGGTAATAGAGATTTACCTAAACTTACAACTAAATCGCCCCAATAATCTGAGACAAGGAAAGAATTTCTGTCCTTGTGAGAGCTTATTTAGTTGATGATTTGTAAAAGGAGAAAAGTAGGAATCAAAACATATCACCTAACTTTTTTTTTTTTTAAGGTTCTGGGACCCTGGCTGCTACAAATAAGAATGAATTGGAAATTATAGAACCATCTTCTCCAATCCCTAGTTCTGTGAAAAAGGGCAGTTCAATTAATTGGTCTTTCCCGGATAAAATAAAATCTCCACGGACTGTGAGGAAACTCTCCATGAAAATGAAAAGGTTGCCTGAACTTAGTCGAAAATTGAACGTCAGAGGAACTTTAAATTATGTAAACAGTCCAGATAATACTCCTTCCTTGTCTAAATGTAACTGTCATGAAGTTCATCATACAATTATTGTGCCTTCTGGGAACACCACCACAGCTGCTAAGAGGAATGTTATCAGTAGATACCATCTTGATACCAGTGTGTCTTCTCAGCACAGCTACCAGAAGAAAACCCCTATGAGTTCTAAGTATTCATGCAAAGGTGGTTACCTCAGTGATGGAGATTCACCTGAACTGGTAACTAAATCCAGCAAACATGGATCTGAAAACAGATTTGGAAAGGGAAAAGAATCAATTTCAAATAGCTGTAGTAAGAATGAAATAGACATTGATGCTTTTAGACATTATAGCTTTTCTGATCAGCCTAAGTGTTCACAGTACATATCTGGGCTCATGAGTGTGCATTTCTATGGTGCTGAGGATTTAAAACCGCCCCGGATAGATTCAAAAGATGTCTTTTGTGCAATTCAGGTAGATTCAGTAAACAAAGCAAGAACAGCTTTGCTTACATGTCGGACAACATTTTTAGACATGGATCATACTTTCAACATAGAAATTGAAAATGCACAGCATTTGAAATTAGTAGTATTCAGTTGGGAACCCACTCCAAGAAAAAATCGCGTTTGTTGTCATGGTACTGTTGTTCTCCCTACCTTATTCAGAGTGACAAAGACACACCAACTAGCTGTCAAACTGGAGCCCAGAGGTCTTATTTATGTGAAAGTGACTCTTCTGGAACAGTGGGAGAATTCTCTTCATGGACTGGATATCAATCGAGAACCCGTAATATTTGGTGTTGATATTCGAAAAGTTGTAGAGAGAGAAAATATAGGATTGATGGTGCCACTCCTGATACAGAAATGTATCATGGAAATTGAAAAGAGAGGCTGTCAGGTATTATTTTTGTGTTTCTCTAATACCTCTTTATAGTCCACCTGAGTTAATTATTTAATTAATTTGTTTATAATAAATCTTGGAAGGAATTAAAAGTAAGCTAAAAACGTCCAGTTTAAACATTTTTTCATTCCTATTCTATATTTCTATTCCATTGTTGTTGAGGATATAATTTATATCTAACCTGTGTTGTCAATGGGAGCATGATAAACGGTTCGTTGGTTTTATGTTGTGATGCAGAGCTGTGTGGACCTCATACTTAAACATCAAGATCGCTTTACGTTGGCACTTTTTTTTTTTTTTTAAGTAAAAGCCATAGTTGATAACATAGGCAAAAACTAAATCACTGAAGGAAAGTTTCCTCCTGGTTTGATATACCTTTGGTTCCATCAGTGAATCTTACTGCTTTGCTCCTAAAATTAATTCCCTTCCCTTATTCTCTATTACCCCTCAGTCCCACTCTTTGGAAAGCATTCTTTTTCCTCTTAACTTTCAGATACTGTGGAGAAAGAGGAGAGGTCTTAACAATAAGAACAATTACATTCTCCTTTTTTTTTTCATATGAGAAAATAAAAGCGACCCATTAAAACAAAAAGCCCAGTGTCGTTTGCAACAATATATGCAGCTGTTAGGCATTTAGTAGACTGTTTCTTTATTTCCATGAATATATGTAGACTATGACAAGCATCATATCACTGAGGGTGTTATTATTATGATGCATAAATAATTACTTATACTCCCTTTTTGTAATATAAGCCTAATGTCATATTCTGAGGTATTTCTATTTTAATGCTATCATAATTTATACCATTGTTTAAAAACATTGAGGGTAAATATCACAAAATCTGAAATATGATTTCTTCATATATGGAAAGAAATTTGGAATAACTTGCCTTGAACTTAGCATGGAAACTGTAGACACAGCATAAGTCAGTTGTGTTTTGCATTAAAATGCCGAAAACTTGGATTTTGTTTCCTCCTCCACTGTTAGCTGTGTGCTGTTGGGTAAGTCACTTAATCTCTGTGGGTCTTATTTGCTTTATATCTATAGAAATAGATGCAATAACTTTCTGAAGCTAAGAGATAGGACATCTGAACTTTTGAAAGTTCTTTGCAAATATATGTTTCTATCAAGTCTAGTTTGTATTGACTCAGTGGGAGGGAGACCTTTAGTTTCCAGTCCAACTTTGGGTCTCTGTTTTTCCTTCATCTTTTTCAGGCAGCATGAGAGAGGTCAAAGACTATGCAGACTTTTAAAATTGAATATCAAAATAAGTAACTCAAATAACATTTTTGCAGTCTATTTTCTGAAATAGTTTATGAATGAGTAGTTATATAAGACTGTTGTAAGTTATTTTAAGTGCCAAGAAAACTTTTTTTTTAAAGGAAAGCTGCAGATAGACAGGAAGAGAGAAGAGGAAGGAGCACTTTCATTTTTTTTATTTAGTTGCTCACACTGGTTGTCCCTCCCCACACCCCAGGGTCCAGGACTTGAACCCAGGGGTACATGGCCTGTACTCCTTCGGAGGTGATTGACCTAACTGCTACTCCACCAGGATGTGCCCAAGAAAACATTTTGAGTGATACTTTTTATTTCTATACTTAAAGCTTAGATAGATTTATTCTAATAAAAATTATTTCCTCTGAACTAAAAAGTGAAATTTATAGCTGTATGTATGGAACTGTATTTTTTAAAAACCTTCTTTGGTTTGTCTCTTCTTCTGTGGCACACCTTCCACCCCACCCCCGGCACAGAAAGAGGTCTCTTGCACCTACGTTTTACAGACTAGTATACTGCTTACATTTTGTTTACCTTTTAAATCAATAACTATTCTTTTTTTAACCATGAAAATCAGGTTTTGATTTTTACAGGAAAATAGTTTGTAGCATAGGTCTTTATATTTTTGAAATACTTTGAAAGTTACTACCACCATCTCCTGCTTCCAATCGGAAAAAATTACTGTAAGAATTGTACTCATGGTCCATTCAGCACAGCTTCTATCTCTGATAGAGGAACTAGCATGTGCTTTTACAGTTTGTTTGAAGAAGTCAACCTCTAAAATTAGGGACATATCCTAAAATATACGTTCCTTGAATTACCTGTATTAGATCTCTCTTCCTTCATTCATGTTTAATATATATATTTGTAAGTTCAGCTTTTTGAGATAACATGTTCCATTAATTTGTTATTTACTATTTAAGTACTGTTTCCTATAGTTTATTATATTTCCTCTTCTCAAGTTCCAGGGGATATATGCTTCTTAGGGGATTTTGTGGCACTGAAGTTTCCCGCCAGCAGAAGGGCTCTGTTCACGTTCTAACACGGTAGCGTTTCCTTTGATCCTGTTTAATGTTAGTGTCCCTTTCTAGATCATCTATATACATCTACCATGTCTTTCTCTAGATGACATGACCAGCGTATGTTGAATTTTCTTCCCAGTGCATTCCTTGGTTTCCCATGTGCTGATAATCCTTTTGAATGTAACAGCTCCTCTCATTGCTTTCTCTCAGAAATAGCAGTAGAGCCCTGCCTCTGTGACTGAGGCAGCTAAGACACAGGTTGTGAAAACCATGGACCCAGGGCTGGGGTGCAGGGGTGTGTGGGGGGAGCTATAGCTGTAGATGGCTTATTCTCTCTCAATTAATATTCGATAGCTTTTTATCTCAAATATTTGTGGTAACTATTTTGTATCTGTTACTGACACATTACATATTGAGAGCCATCTTAATTACTTAGAAGACGTTAGTGTCTTAACTGAACTTGGAATTTCATTTGCGTACTCCCTCCTCTGGGAAGTGATTCCTAATGCAAATTCTTGGAGATCCCCATTGTTAGTTTTTCTTTTTTGTCTTGAAATGATTTTCTTTATCCATGTTCTTCCTTCAGTTAAGCATAATTCACCTTTCTAAATGTCCTTTGATGTGAAAGTCTGTATGACAACCACTTATTTCCCTTAAGTTTCTTGAAGTTTCTCTCAAAAAGCTAATTGCTTAATCAGGCATCTTTTTCTTTTTTCTTTTTAAACATATCATGTTCATTTCCTCCCAGGGAATTTATAGAGAACTTCTTAAGATTTAATATTTTAGGACCTGTATGAACTAAATGTGTTTGAAAACAAATCTTTTAGGTTTATAAGAGAGTTGGTGCTATCTGTGTATCTTACATACATTTTGCATACAGATTTTGTTTTTCCCTTAATATATTTCCTCCGTCACTTTACAATCAATATGATAGTTTTAAAAAATCCTAAGTTTTCTATTATTTCTTTCTGAGATTCCTCTTTTCCCTAAAAAGATAACTTTATACAAATAATATACTGGAAACGTCTTTCAATTATATACTTATTTTATAGATGAAAGATACTGAGTTTTAAATACAGTAGATAACTTGCCCAAATTCATCAAGTAAGGAGGGATGGAGTGGTACTTTACAAATCCAAAATTCTTGTTCGTTGTGGTGTGTTACTTAAGTCTTGTGTTAAACATGTGAAAGGGCACAGCGTTGGGGCATTGAGATACTAGCTGAGCATGTGAAACTAAAGAGAAGGCGCTGTGTCTTGGATCAGATAGTCAGCACTACAGAAATAATAGAACAGTGTTTGAATTTAAGAGAAAGAATAGAATGTCTTACTAAACTTATCAATCTAGTGTATGATGAGATATCAGAAGTTGTGTATGAGTTATTTTTAATTAAATGACATCAGAACTTATTTGATTACCACATTAGTGTGGTTTATACATACTGTATTATTATATTTTCTTTTATCAAATGTACCATAATGTAACCATAATTTTATTTCTAGGTAGTAGGCCTTTACCGGTTATGTGGGTCAGCAGCAGTCAAGAAGGAACTTCGAGAGGCTTTTGAGAGGGATAGCAAAGCTGTTGGTCTGTGTGAAAACCAATACCCGGATATAAATGTAATAACAGGTAATAAGAATTGATTTAACTTTGTGTACTCATTTTGGAAAGACTACATCTACAGGAAAGAAAATTAAAATACTATTTCATATCCTAGATTTAATTTTGCTTTATTCTGACATCTTATTTTCCTTCTTTTACAAACATTGCTATGTGATTTTTTGTGAGGAAGTACCACAATATGATCCCTGCCCTCAAACAGCCACCTCATTTAGGGGAAAAGACTACATTTAAACTAGCTGTAGTATCTTGCAGAAGAAAAATATCTTTTCTTGATAGAAGGTGAAATAAAACGCTGTTAAGTGTTCAGAGTTTAGTTTGACCATTGCTTAAAAGTTGGTTGGCAATAATGTTAAGGGCATTTAGTATCTGGTTAGAGAACTTAGATTCATTTACTAGGCAGAGAGGACTATCAAAGATTTTGAGCAAGGGAGTAAAATCTTCAGAGATTGTTTTCAGGAATATAAATCTGGCAACTCTATGTAATGGATTGCATTTGGTAGAGATCAGAGGAAGGAAAATCTTAGGAAATCCAACTAAGAGCTAAAGGAGACTTGTAGTAGTAGAAATAAGGAGAAAACAATATGAAGAAAGTGAAGGCCCATATTGGGTACGGTTAGCACAAATAAGAAAGCTGAGAGGAGAACTACAGCTTTTGTTGGAGAAATGTAGAGAAAAATTATGAATTGGGTTTCTTTTCAAAATTTTATGTTGAATTTGAGGTTCTCATATGAGATCTAAGATATATCAAGCTAAGTTGAAAGAACTTATCTATAACTAAGGAAAGGTTGTAGTAGAATTTAAGTACTCATATTTATTTACCCAAGAGGTGAATATAACCCAATGTGTAGCATTGGAAATATATGTCTAGTACCTGAGAAATGGGGTACTAGAAAGTGGTAGAGTGAGGACTTAGGCATGTCGTTTTAATTAATGCCTCGAAATTGTCTATAAAGTTTGAAAAGCCAAGAATCTTGGGGATCGCCAAACATTAGAGGCAGGAAAAGAAAGAAGAAATAGCTTAAGAGATTGAGAGGAAAGGAGTCAGAAAATTTGGTATCAAGAACAACAGTTTACGGAAGGTCTGATGCAGTGTCATTCTGTGGAAGGATCATATAAGATGAGAGCAGAATAAGGACCTTTGGGCTTGGCCATCAGTTGATTGTTCATCACTGATCAGTCTTTTCAGGGATTATTCGTTTTTAATTTCATGTGTGTTTTTGTTGTTGTTTTAGTTTTTACTACCAAAGTTGTCTATGATATGCAAAAGTAGGGAAAATATTTTGATAAAATCCTTTTATTCATTATCTGGCTTCCAAATTAAAATGTCAAATCTGTCTTTTATACTCTCTTCATTTGAAGTATAGCTCAGATATGCTATAATTTTACCTGCAGGTGATGTTTATTTCCTCTAATTTGCTCGATTTCTTATTTTACACAGTTAATTGTGTACATGAGAATTTGAGGAAGGTTTAGTTTACACTATTAAAGTGATTTTTGTTGGTTGAAATTCTTAAAGCTTACTTTTAGAATCGAGACTTTCCAAATAATTGAGATTTTAAATCTCTGAACTTTATATGACTGTATTTTCATTGAATATTTTATATATGTATATTCTTGGATAGCCAAAACGTTGATCCAAAGCATTTTAATTCTATGAGGAAATAAATCAAGGCACTTGTATTTCTTATAAACTTTAGCAAATCTGAAATATTGATTTATTTTATTTTTATAAGTGAAGAAGTCTTATTTCTACAGAAAGTAGGTCATTTATACAAAAATGCTTTTCCTTTAATACTGTGTTAATGAAATCAGTAAAGGACCCATTTTATGAATTGATTAAAGAGAAATTATGAAAATGGCAATTCACAAGGAAATTACACTCTGAAACTAAGTTAGATTTTGTCTTGGTGAAGATTTAGAAATAAAAATTAGGTGGAATGTGTATGATTTAAAAAGATAAAAATGGTACTTCCTTTGGCAGTGTACATACTAAAACTGGAACAAAACAGAGAAGATAAGCGTGACCCCTGTGCAAGGATGACACACAAATTTGTGAAACATCCATATTTTTGCATATCTAACACTTACATAATGTCTTGTTTTTTAAAGGAAAGGTGTATGTAGGATGAACATGAGCAGAGGCAGGCAGGCAGGAAGAGAGGAGAAAAAACCACTTATACTTATTTTATTTAGTTGTACGTCCTAGTTGCTCCTCCAGCTTCAGGATGTGAACTGGGATCCTTGGGATGGATGTACATGGACTGTGCCTGCTGAAGGCGGCTGACCAAACCGCTGCTCCACTAGGGCTCACTGAAACATACATGAATAAAAATCTATGTATATATAATAAATACAAATCTATAGTATATATTTAAAAACATTTAAAAGATGAAGTGATGTGTTTTTTTACAATTTACAATAAGAGAAGGTTCTTACTTTGGGAAATTGGCAACACAGAAGATTGAGTGTTAGATTTATTGCATTCTTTTCTAAAATTAAAGTACTATAATTTATGAATTGGATATTTCTTAATTCTCCTTTGTGCTATTCCATTTCAGTAAAGTTGTTTCTAAAAGAACCTAGAGCTGTTTTCTTTCTTGATTAAAAAGCCAATGAAGGTGTGCCCTGGTGACCTAGCGATATGTCCACCACCTCCAGCCGAGCGCAGTCCACATACCTCCCTAAGACCCAGGTTCATGACCAGGGCCAGGGGCAACAACTACAATAGATGAACAGCTAGATAAAATGAATGAAGTCCTCCTCTCTCTTCCTGCCTGCTGACCTACTTGCCTTCATTCTAGCCTGCACCTTTCTTTAATAGAAGTATTAATTTGTCACACTAACTTAAAGAAATGTCAACCACTCCATATTCAAATTTACCTACTCTAATGTATTTTTACTGGTTGTATAAGTTTTATCTGAGTCTCACAGTTCTGTACCTGTATTTTTAATATCCTGTCTTAGTGAAGTAATCTCATTTGTTATAACAGATATCTACCTATAGGGCACTTTCCTAGGGGCAGAATCTCACTTGAATGAGGTTATTTAATATATTATTGTTCACAGTCCTGCAGTTTCTAGTAAAAAGATGATACCTAACCAACCAGCCATCATATATTGAATGCTTACTGTATGCTAATAGTGAAGTATTTGGAGTGTAGTGATGCCTAAGATGAAGTCTCTGCCCTCAAGAATATTAGTTCAAAGGATAAGACAGATGCAGAGACAGCTAATTATTACATAGGAGGAACACCCAACCTATCCTTGGAAAATAGGAGAAAACTTCCTATGAGAGGTTACTCCTAAGCTAACTTTTAAAGGATAAGCTGGACTTAGCCAGACTAGGGTGGGAAGAGGGCAATCTTAGTTAAAACTTGAAGATAAGAAACTAGATGACGTGTAGCGCTTGCCAAACAGGAAAATATCAGGCAGGTGAGTAGGGAAGAGGTGGATGGAATTCTCTTTCACGTTGGAAACCAGAACTGACAATGAGGAGGATCATTTGGAAACAAAAGGTTAAAACATGATCCTTTGCATGTTTACCTTTTCTTCTTTCCCCCATTCCCTCTCCTGTTCTCTCTCTCTCCTTTGCTTACTATGAGTTTCCTGGTAGTAGGTGATGTGCACTAACACATTAGAAACATACTGGGAGCCAGGAGGACTGAAAGAAGTAGTGATAAACCAAATCTTTGAGGTGAATATGTGTAATTCTATAACGATTTTTTTGTTATGAAATATTTTAAGAATTAGTCTTTTATGAGCAGTGCTAGAAGGTGAGTACTGAAAGACTATATATTTTTTCTCTAAATCAGAACCAGAGTTTTAAATCTAGCACTATATATTCCTGGGGTGCTAGCATGATGATAGTGGTAGAAATCAAAGTGAAATCCCAAAAGAAAGGGAAGTCTATGCATAGACTTGACCAAGAGACCACTTAACCACATGCCCTTCCCTATCTAGAAATTAGATTATTTACTAAAAATTTATTGAACTCTTACTATATGTAGGCTCTTTTCTAGGCACTGGAGCAGGTGAACAATACAATGTCTCCGTCCTCATGGTGCATGCATTCTAGTGAGGAAGAGAGTCAGCAGTCAAGCCAGTGAACAGTAAGATAGACTAACTTATCAGTGATCCGTAGGGTGACAGGAATGATACTGATTGGAGCTGGTGCTAACACCTGTGGCTGGGATGATCAGAGAATAGAGTCTTGTGAACAGCTGCTTTTGAGTTGATATCTATTGATATGGAATCAACATATTGAAAGATCTGGGGCCAGAATTTTAGGCAGAAAGAAAAGGGTGAATTTTGTCATTAGGAATTAATAAAATACAGGTAAAGTAAACCAGCCTTTGAGATGTAGAAATCGTTTTAGTAATTAAAAGTGTGATGGTAAACACCTCTCATCATAAAGATGAACAAAATTTTCCTGTGTAGTTGGTTCCTCTCCCTGAATGAAAGGGAAAGCATGTGGTTTCATAGTATCTAACTATTACAGAGCAGTTTAAGAGATATCACCAGAACCCACCTTTTTAATTACCTATGCTTACCTGTTTCCTTCAGGTACGTGGTAAAGAATTCACTGTGCTGCACTAAACAAACTTTTCCATTATACATTTTTAAAGAAAGATATAGGCAGGAATGAAGGTGAAGAAGCAGGCAGGGAGAAAGAAGCATTTTATTATATTTAGTCGTTCATCTTGATTGTCTCCCCAGCGCAGAGTCTTGAACTGGGGACCTTGGGATGTGTATGGACTGCACCCAGGATGTACTAGGCTACTAGGCCATCAGGGTATGTCTCCATAAGTTTCTCCCAAGTCTCTCTTAAGGAAATTAAAGATTATAATAAGAAACTTATTATCTTAAGATTTTTATGTCCTCAAAGTATTTAAAGGATGTTAAGGCTCAAGATGTTCCTATCTGTCACTAAATTTTTGGGATAAGGACATTTAGCTGATTTTAAGGTTGTTGAGTAATTATATGGTATATGTCACAACATAATATAAATACTCTTATATCATTTATAAAATTTTTATTGTTTTACTTACGAATACTTTGCCTATGGAAAAGGAACCTTAACTTTTATTTTTTTGAACATAGTGTACATTGAGCATACTCTAAGTGCTTAATATCTGTTATTAATAATTCTCCCTTATTTGCCTTTAAGTTTTAGTAAAATAAATAACCTTGACATGGGATTAATTAAAAAATCCCCCTATGTTAATGGTTGTGTAGTCAAGTATAATGGCATTTGAAATATATGTTTTACTAAATTATAAAGTTATCTTTTCTGAAAATCATTTAGGTTTTAATTTAATATAATTGCATTAGGGCAAGTCTCAAACTACTAGGGCATATTGAAGTTTGTTGCTTTCTTTTTTAACCAACAAGTCTTGCCTTGTCAAGGAACAAATATGGAATCTGGGTTTTTTTGTTTGTTTGTTTTTTAATCATGCCTTGGAGGATTACTACTATCTTTATTTGGCAGCTACAGAAATTACATTTCCACTTTATAACTGTAACTCAGTTGTCCTGTTTACCCTGAATGCTGCTATTTATTGTAGGTATGTTTAGACTGCAAAAGTAATGATGACAGTAAAATCACATGATATAAATTAAGGAATGGAAATGAACAATTATTCATGCCTATTGTATACAAAATCCTTTATTATTAGCATCACTATATAGCTAATATATATTAATTATTATAATATACCAAGTACTTTATATATGTTCTGTCTCTTTATCATGTCAAGAAAGAAGTTTGGCCAGTATTCTCTTGGTTCTCAAGTCCTATTTCCAGATTTTTATTTTTTCACTGTTAAGTAGAAGTTTATTGTCTCTCTGTCTCTTTTTTTTTTTTAAAGGAAAGTTGTAGGCAGTAATGAAGGTGAGTAAGAAGGCAGGAAGGCAGACAGGAGAGAGAGGAGGAAGAATCACTTTATTTTATTTAGTTATTCATCTTGCTTGTTCCCCACTCCCAGGTCCTGGGTAGTAAACAAATTATAGTAATCCAAGTATCTATCTGGAATGACTGATTAGATAAAACTACAGGACATTCATACATTAGAATTCTATGATATGACGACTGTAAAAATTATTAGGGAAATTCTGTATTCTGAAAAGATCTTAAGGATATGTTAAATGAAAAGTAGAAATATAACAAGGCATATACATGCTTTTATGTAATAAAGGAGAGCAAATAATGTTTAAGTTTTCAAACTAAGTTTTTAGCTAATCTGAGAGCATGTTCTGAATCAATACTGTTTATATATAGGTTTTTGGCATCAGAAATACTTCTATATTGTGATCACATTCCAGCCTTTAGCTAGTGTCTTATCTACCCTGCTTATGTGCCACAACCTTTAATTACCCTCTCCTGTCTCCTCTGCTTTAGGGAGTATCTCTTAGTTCATAGCCATTTGTGTTGTGTTGGAATTGACTTCCTTCATTCGTGTTACACTGAGAAGTCTGATATTTTTTTGTTCTTGACTTTGGTTTGCTTGTTTTTAGGAAGGATCTTTTTCTTCCATAGTAGTATTAGAGAATATCCATGGAAATATTCATGGAAAATTCTAATACATATGTTTAAGACACAGCTCCCATATTTAAAAGGGAATATATAGCTCATTTATTTTTAAGGGCTTAAGTCCATTGGTATTCTTTCACTACTCATTAAGAGTCTTTTTTTTTAAAAAAAGAAATGTGCAGGCACAAATGAAGGCAAGTAGGAAAGAAGGAAGAGAGAGGAGGAAGAATTATTTTATTTGTTTTCATTTAGTTGTTCACATTGGTTTTTCCCCGGAGCCCCAGGTCTTGAACCTTGCAACTTGGGAAGCATGTGGTCTGTGCCAAGGGTGTACTAGACCACTAGGCTGCCAGGCTGCACCCTATTAAGAGTCTTGAAATTAAAAATTCATATAATTAGAATAATTTACCATTATAATAAATAATTTACCATTAATATTAGTATGCCTTGCTTTCTTTTGTTTTACATGCGCTTGGGGGAGCTTTCTATAGGGGAGGTAGAACAATAAGATATATATATATATGTGTATATATATACACATATGTATATATATAAAGAATTATTTAAAAAGGGATTGCTTACTTTATGAGTAACACACCTAATATGTATGACAATTGGAAATTGTATGTGTGCATTTTTAGCACAGTTTTAAAATGAAAAGTCAGTTTCTGACACAAGTTATAAGAATACAAAATGCTATTGCTTTATTATAACACATTTGTTTTACATTGTTGGTTTTATTGTTTTCAGAATGTAAAAGTTGACTCCAGTAATACTTAAATTAAAAAAATAAAATTCACACTGAAGAACAATCACCAACTATCTCTGATTTGTTTTCTAAAGGAGTTCTTAAGGATTATTTAAGAGAACTTCCTTCTCCTCTGATAACAAAGCAGCTTTATGAGTCTGTATTAGAGGCAATGATAAAAAACCCTTTGAAAATGTCATCAAATGGTTGTGAGAATGATCCAAGTGACTCTCAGCACACTGTTGCCTTGCTGGATTGTCTGCCCAGTGTTGAGAAGGTAAGCATAATTGGTATATATTTTTACTAGAAGCAGTTAGTTAATTATAGATTTAACTCTAGAACAATTGATGTTTTAGGCACTTGATGTTTGTGACATTCATGAGTTTAAGATTAGCCTTTATTAAAATCTTTTTAAACTGTGTAAATCTAAAACTTAGTTCCTAAATAGAACAAGTTTAGAAAATAATTGTATCTTTCCTGTGTATGATGTTCATCTAAGCGTGAATGTTTCATACAGGTTTTTTGCTTGCTTGTTTTCACAGGAAGGGTACAGGCAGGAATGAAGGCAGGTAGGGACAGAGAGGAGAAAGAAGCATTTAATTAAATTATTTAGTTGTTCATCTTGGTTGTTTCCTCTGACCCTGGTACCTGAACCCAGATCCTTGGGGTATAGGTAGACTGCATTCTTCCCCAGAGATAGTGGACTGACGCTACTCCATCAGGGCACACCTCCTATAAGTTTTTAAGGAAAATAATATTTACCTTATTATTAAAAGTGTTTATTATGGAAAATTTGGGAAGATATGGAAAAGAAAATTATAATTAACGATATCCAAAGGAAACTAAAATTAACATTTTTGTTTATTCCCTTTTAGTATTTTCAAAACATGATAACTGTTTTGGTGTGCATATCTTAGTTTCAAGGCTCAAGAGGTGACTAAGTTTGTCTGATGAGATCACCTTTGCCTCCATCTTTCATCACATGGGGGCAGAAAGTACAAGAGTTAATGGGTAGAAATGTTAAGCCCAATAGCTTCATATACTAGTTTACTGTAGTCCCCTGAATGTCTAGTGCTCTGTTCAGTTAGATTAGCAATTGCTAGTTCTTTGAGAGGGTGAGGGGAATTGTTGCAAAGAGGTGGGCAGAAAAGGTGGAATGAAGGGATAGAAGCATTACCCCTCCAAACAAGGTAGTGTCATTTCCCTGTACTTATAAGTAAAGAAATGAATATCAGGGAATTTAAACCACTTGCCTAAGGTTATATAGCTTTTATGAGTGTTACAGTATGTCATATGAATGAATCTCTGTCTTTCTGGCACTGAAGCCGATGCTATTAACAACCTTTTTTAAAAAAACTGCACAGGCTTATTACCCTGGTGGAGCAGAAGGTGGGTCAATCACCTCCAAAGGGGCAAGCCACATACCCCTGGGTTCAAGTCCCAGGCCGGATGTTGGGGGGAAGGAAATAATGTGAACAACTAAATAGAAATAAAATAAAATGTTTCTTCCTCCTCTGTCTTCCAGCTTACCTGCCTACGCACCTTCATTCCTGCCTGTACCTTTCCTTAAAAAAAAAAAAAAATGTTGCATACTATTCCAGAGAGTGGTTTTAACACAATCACTATTCTCTTTTGTATATTATTATTTTTTGAACCTATTTGTATATATTTTTACACAGAGATTTCTTTTTAGTTTGAACTTATTTAGATTAGAATGTTAGAGTAGAATTGTGGACATAAATAACAGGAACATTTTAAGGCTATTAATACATGTTTTTATATTGCTTTTCAGAAGAGATAAAAATTACATTTTTTGGTTCATCTTATTTAGTAAAGATTTTCTTATTTTAATTTGCATTTCTTATTGATATCAAACTTAATATATTTAGTTGTGTGTGTGTGTTGTTCACAGTGTAATATAGTGCTATCTTTAAAAGGTCAATGGAGTCCCACTTTTGTTGGGAAATGTATAGTGAATGTAAAAGAGGAAAAAATATTTGTTATTTACATTGTTTTATGAGTTACAGGTTTTGATTGCAAAATATTAATTACAATCTCTAGCTTTCATTCCTTCCCTCCCAGCCAAACATTGAAAGAATGTTTATTCTAGCTGTCATCACTTCTTCACCACTCATTTAATACTCAATACATTGTAATCCAGTTTCTTACTCCATCTCTTTGGACTTGTTCTTGCCAAGATTATTAATTACCTTCTAATTGCAGATCTAGTTGTCACTTGTGATTCCAGAAATAATACATCATTTTGACTTTATTTTTCTTTTTTAATGATGTTTTAAAATTATAATTTTAGTTGGCTTTCATTTCATGAATATAATGAAGAAATTATATGCTCATTTTATTTACTAAAGGATTATATGCCACTATGTCAGAATACATTCCTGTCCATAATTAGGCCTAACTAACCATTCTAGTTGAGCAAATTCTCTTTACTGGTTTCTTTGATTAAAGAATATTTTTCCACGTGTGCCCTGGTGGCTTAAAGTCCACTAGACGCAGTTCATGTGCATCCCAAGGACCGGGTTTGCTGCCCAGGGCTGGGGGGAACAGCCAGGATGTACAACTAAATGAAACAAGTAAAATGCCTTTTCCTCCTTTCTCTTCTGCCTGCTTATCTATAACTCTGATTACCTTAATTCTTTTCTGCACCTATCCTTTAAAACAAATACTTTTCAATAATTTTATTTCTTTCATTTCAAGCTATACTTTTCTATGGGTTGTCTAATTAAAATATTCATTAGTTAAGAAACTTCATTGACCTTTCTCCTAATCTGGATCATGGTAGAATCTGGTTGTGTTCTGAAATGATTAACCTAGATTTAAGGATGATAGTTCCCTACTTTTGACTACAGGACTTATCTGTACTTTAAAAAAAGCAAAAGAACATACTCTAATCCCTTCCCATCATAGCTTTTGCTGTTGTCATTTTAGAGAGGGAAGAAAGAAGCCTGTTAATGATGCATTTTCCTAGGGAATCCAGCTGAAATTTGGAATGCAATCATGAGCAGTTACAAAGTAAAAACAAAAAAAGTATACTTAGTGCCCTCCTTGTATACCGGTATCTTTTCCAAGACCCCCATGGATGTCTGAAACTGTGGGTGGTACCAAATCCTACATATAGCATGTTTTTTCCTATACACACCTATGATAATGTTTAATAAGACACAAGAGATTGGCAACTGTACATAATAATAGAAGAGAACCACTGTAGCAGTATACGGTAATAATAGTTATCTGAAGGTATGCTCACTCTCTCAGTATCCCATTTAATACATAATATTTTAGGACCAACCACAGTTGACCTCAGGTAACTGAAGCCTTGAAAATCAAAACTGTGAATAAAGGTGAACTACTGTATTATAATCATTTAATGGACCAAATTATGTTGTTGAAACTTGAAGGTTCTCTATACCAGTCCTATAAGAAAATAGGTTTCAAGTTCTAAACATTTAACTTATCAGCACACCTTTGAAACAATCTTTTAAAAGACAACAGGAGGCCTGCCTATATTTTTTTGCTATAAATTGTGTCCTTGAATTTGTCCCTTTTTGACTATATTACGTGAAATTTAATTTAATTTAGATGACTCTGAAGATGTTGTTGGATCATTTGAAATTGGTGGCTTCTTATCATGAAGTGAATAAGATGACCTGTCAGAATTTGGCCGTGTGCTTTGGACCAGTCTTACTAAGTCAGAAGCAAGAGACTTCTACCCATAACAACAGAGTCTTTACTGATTCAGAAGAACTTGCAAGTGCTTTGGATTTTAAAAAACATATTGAAGTTCTTCACTACTTACTTCAACTCTGGCCAGGTAAATGATTCTATGGAAATATTTTTTCTTTTCAATGATAAGTTTGATTGAATTAGCTATTTATTAAATTTGACGTAGATGATTAAAGAAAATCTTTTCAAGATTTTGCTTTTTTAAATAATTATGAATTGGTATCTGCCCTTTATATTGCTCTATTTTAATTTTCTGCTTTTGCTAATAATATTATAGACATCTACATTGTTGTGCACATTTGGAATTTGATAAAATCTGAATTCAAATCCTGGTTCTGTCACTTATTCACAGTTTGAGCTTAGGCAAGTTCTTTAACTTCTTAAACCCTCAGTATCTACTACTGTCATATAAACTTAATAATATATTTATAGAATTCATAGGGGAATTAAATAACAACTTCTTTATGTTAGTGCTCAGCGCAGCTCTTGACAAATAATTGGTAATCAGTAGAGATTCTTTACTTCTTCTCATTTTTAGTTCAACTACTATGAAGCAGAATTCATTTTTCTCCTTAAATCACTTTTTCTTCCTCACATTTTAAATGTATTCATTCTTCAAATTATCCAGGCTTCATTGACCATTATCTTTGCTCTTTCCATCTTTCTTTTTCCTTCCTATTCCAGTTAATAGCAAAACCTGACAGTTATTTTCTTAATAAATCTCATGTAGTTTCCGAGCTAAAAGAAGTATTTTTTTTTGATGTTCTATATTTAAGTCCCAAATGTTTTTTATCCTGTAGTAACCCTTGCTCCCCTCCATTTCCCTGCATAGCCCTGAAAGTGAAGGCACCTAGATGCTCAGTGTAACACAAGTGGTAACTGTGCTTGGGCCCTGGAATCAGGCTTCATCTTACATCTGGACTGTAGCTCGCCAGGAGTGTGGCTCAGGCAAATACTTCAGCTTTTCTAGGCCTGGGTTTGCTTCTCTATTAAAAAGTACCTACTCTTTCAAAGTGATTGTAAAGATAGAGATAAAGCATCTAAGGTAATGAGCCAAGTGTTCAGTGTAAAGTTAGCTCTCAGTAAACGTTTTTTGTTAACTCTTTTATTGATACACATGAAAAAGATCAACAAACAAATGCTTGATTAAGTCTTTTAACATAAATCTGGTTTTAAGAATGAATTAAAATTTGAGCTAATAAAAATTTTCAACTTCTAAATTTACAAAGTTAAAATTGTTTCTTTCAATTACAGTCTTAAAATTATTCCTTTTAATTTAACTGAATTTTTAAATTATTTTTAAATCCTGAGTTAAGATTCAGGATAATTGGTCTGATTTCTGCATTTGCCCCCAGCATAAGGGATCTTTCAGGTTAGTTATAAATGTATGTGTCGTAGCTTTTTCTAGAACTGTCTTAATTCTAATGAGCATCAGGAATTAAGGCCAGTTTATCATTCTAACACAAATGAAAATTTGCTTTCACAGAAATATCATTAGGATTACTCTTAGTACCTGAGGTCCTTATCATTAATTCTCTATCAGAGTTAATACCTGATGTCCTGATAATTTCATGGTTTTGTGATAGCCACTGAGTTTTGGATTTAGGAGCAAAAACATTTCGATCCTGTGTTATAGAAAAAGCAGTGTACAACACATGATTCCAAAGATTTGTATTGTTAGATTTTAAAAGAGCTGTCCCTTTTTCTATAACCTATTATTTTTCTTTAGTTATAGTATCTTGGACAAAGCACAGAGCAGGAAGAAGGATGAGAGGAAACAGCAGTTTTGCCCTCTATGTCATGTGTTTTTGGATTTAAGAAAAGAAGTCAAGGGGATCTAGTGCAGTTACTGAGCCTGAGAAATGCGATGGTTACCTGGAGACTGGGCTGTAGCATACCAACTCCAGTGAATGCCTACCTCCAAGCACTCACAGGAAGGTTTTGGCTCGCTCCACTATGCATACCTTACTTATTTTCTTTTGGAACTTCCCCCACTCTGCAACCAGAAGGATTGACTTCTCCCATCCCCTTCCTACTTTCCTTTTCACTTTCTTAAATTGCTTTTTATTATTTTTTTTTTAAATTTTGGTCAAGAATGTAACTTGATTTGAACTTTCTTTTTGAAAAATCTTATCTTCAGAGTAATTAGAATTCTAGCATATTGGCTGGCACTGGAGAATAAATACTGTTCTGCCGAGAGTTTTTCAGGTTGTTTTCTCCCAAGCCCTCAAGATTCTTTGGAAGCAGCTTTGGGGCCAGGCTGGAAACAGGTGGGGAAACAGAAAGGAAACACAATTCCCTTTTGACCAAAATAGTATCTTATTGATTTCACTGTATTGGGCTTTTACAAAATGTTGCTTCTGAAATGGGCTTGTTTTAAAAAGAATATTGAAAATTACTGATAGTCACCTTTTCACTTGACAGATGAGGAAATAGCTTTAGAGAGATTATCCTAAACTAGCTGTTTGCTGTATAACATTTTTATGATAAACAGGTTTGAGGAAGTTTTAGTTAGTTTTGGAAAAGCTGTCAAATTCCTCTTAAACTTTTTCGTTTTATTATTCTTACTAAACTAAGCTTCAAGGGATCAAGGACTATATTTTGTTCACCCTTACGCTCCCAGTCCTAAAGGAGTTACAGAGCACTACACTCAATATAGTCTGTTAAACAAGGTAATTATATTTTAAGTGAAATGGTGATTAAAAATATAAATCTTTTGGCAGAAAACAAGATAAAATTAAAATTTTTTTAGTACCTATTATATTTTGAAGCATTGTCAATAACCTTGTAGATAGCATTTTGAATATTTATTATTCTGTTGATGGTAGTTAACAGTCTGGGAAAATAAACTTTTCTTCAGGGTTAAAATCAGCTATGTTGGCACACCCGGGTGGCTCAGGCACTAAGCCAGTGGCTGAGATAGATCATGTAAAACTCAAGGACCTGGGAAAACAGCCAAAACAAAATAAACAAATAAATATTAAAGAACTTCCTTCCCTTCTCCCTCCCTTCCCTCCTTCCTAGCTTCTTTTCCTCTCCCCCCTTTTTTTTCTTTTTAATTAATTTTTTTAAAGGATAGGTGCAGGAAGGAATGAAGGTGAGTGGGCAGGCATGAAGAGAGGCGAAAGAAGTACCTTATTTATTTTCTTTAGTTGTTCATCTTGTTTTTTCTCCCTGCCACCCCGAGACATGAACTCGGGACCCTGGGATGTATGTGAACTGCGCCAACCACTATGACATGCCCCTCCTTTTCTTTTAAATTAAAAGAAATTATATATTTTCTCTGTATGTATAAAGGAAATCACCCTACTATCAGTAGTTTAAAAAGCTAGTGAAGTTGATTTTTTCAGAAATTGAATTTTAGCCTAAAAGATATAAAAAGTAACAATTTGATTTCTTAATATACAAAGATAGCAAAATAAATCTGAATTCTGCTGGTGAATATTAGAAAATGCAGCTATAATGAGACATGCTTAAAGCACAGAATTAAAAAATGTTTGACTTTGGTTTGATCACAAATCAGATGAACTCAAAGTTAACAGAGAACTCTGTCAAAAACAGTGAACATGACACTGAAGTACTGAGAACAGGAATAGCTCAGACAATGAAAGGAGAAAGGCAGGAGATTTAGTGGAGACAAACAGATGAGAAAAAGGAACATGGATAATTTAAACAGTAAAATTTCACATATCCATTCTGCAAGTACATCAGTTAATGACAGGGAGCATTGTATATTAATACTTATATTAAAAACCAGTTTAAAGTAAATAATAGACCTTTGCTTTCTGGAAAAATTTATACTATTAACTATTCTTAATGATACAAAATCACCGTCATAAAATTACAGAGATGTGGAAAATTTACCTGTACACAGTTATCAAGTATTTTAATAAAACCTAAAACATTGTATGATTACTAAAAAACGTTATGAATATCACAGCATCTGGAAAACTAGAACCATATGCGTGTTTGTATTTCCAAATATTTCAATTTTATATGACGAAATAAGAATTTATTGTCTGTTAGTGTAAAGTTGGTGTCATCATGGATATGTTCCCTTTATCTTAGTGAAGGGAGTATAAATAGGTGATTAACAGAATAAAGAAGCAGAAAGAGGAAGGTTTTCTGGATAATTTTTAATTGTTTTATATACTGAAGAACTTAGATATTTTGTTCAATATACAAAAGAGCAAGTGGTAAGTCTTGGTTTGTTATGGAGTGATGTGTATCTTTATGATTATATATAGAGAGAGAGCCAGTACAATGAATTCTCTTGGGAGAACTTAGTCTTAATATGAGGAATGTTACTGGAGATTATTAGATTCCTAATAAGGATGAGAAAATAAAATATCTGTACTATTTTCAGGCAATAAATAAGAAGACTATTAGTAGCTAATGCTGAATAATCAAACTCAGGTAACATGTGGTCAAGTCCAGTATTCATGCATTTTATCAAAGTGAAATTTTGGCTGCTTAGTAAATTATTGACACTGCTGCTAATAGAATCGCAAAAAGCCATAAAGCTCAGAACTTTTAGAGTGATCACTTTAGATGCCTTTGGCTCATTTAGATGTTTGCAGACAAAGGAACTTTTGATTTTGTTTCTGTTTTGTTTGTACACCAACATGCCTTGCCTGCTTTTTGCTATAGCGTTTAATTTAGAAGAAGCTACCAGCTTAGCTACTATTTGTATTATAGCTAGATAATAATTAACTTGCACAGAAAGTTAATCAGCATTTGAAATTTGACTTGTTTTGGGAAGTTATACTAGAGCATGAATTAGCGCCACTGAACATTCTACTAGCTTCTGTCCTTAATCTTGATTATGTCTGGTGATAGAAAAAAATTATTATGGAATGCTTTCTTTTGATAGTGTGCATGTTTTCGTTTTAATGCATGTTTGTAGTTGATTATTAAATGGCTTATCTTTAGCTCTGTTTTTTTTAAAGACTATTGAATTACTTTCACTAAAGTAAATTTACTGTTTTGTTTCTAGTGCAGCATTTAGCTGTCCAAGAGTCAACAGACAATTTGTTTCCAGAGCAGAAGTGTTCTCTAAATTATTTGAGGCGGAAGAAAGAACGACCTTCCATGTTAAAGTTGAGTAGTACCAATTCATCAAGAGTTAGGCCAAGGCAAACCAGATTAGAGAGTCCACTTAGCAATCGTTATGCAGGAGACTGGAGCAGCTGTGGAGAAAATTACTTTTTAAAAATAAAAGAAAATTTAAATGATGTGGATGATGATGATGTCCCTTCAGAAGACAGAGAAAATGGAGAAAACTGTAGCAAAATGTATGGACCAGATATGATGATGGAACAGCCAATTCCCATGTCCAGAGACTGCACATTTCAGACCTATTTGACAATGCAGACAATGGAGTCTACGGTGGCCCGAAAAGTCAATCTCAAAGATCTGCAAGAAAGTATTGATACTTTAATTGGAAATCTGGAACGTGAGCTCAACAAAAATAAGCTTAATATGAGTGTTTGAGACTGTGAGTTTTGGGGTTTTTTTTTTTTTTGATAACGTCTTACAGTTCTCACTCCATTCCACCCCCAGCCAGCCTGTCTCAGGTCCCAAACCTGGGTCTTTGGGCTTTACCCGGTCTAGCACCTTAGCACCTTAGCTGCCTAAGCCAAAGGTGCCCCTTGTCTTACAGTTTCAAATCAGTCTCACTTTCTTATATGTCACAGTGATTTTTACATTTTTTTTTACTCTTGAAATCATCTATTAATAAGCTCAAGTGATTCAACTAAAAATACGGTCCATTAATAAAATTTTTACTTATCACATTAGAAAATTTTTCTGAAGGTAAATATAACATGGACTTCTTGCAGCTGTTTTGATAAGTCTTGCCAAATGTCTGAAGGTAACTTTTAAATGCACTTAGAAGATTCAGATAAGTTCTTAGCCCTTCAAGAGTTTTGTACTTTATATGAACTGCTTTTCTCTAGCTGAACCAAATGCTTCTTTCAGAAGAAACTTGTCGCTGCTCAGTCTCTGGTGGTTTGTGTGCTCGTATACTGCAGCATCATTTGATCACATTTCATTTGCAATGCAAATGCTGCTATCAGAAAATCTTTTTATAAATAAAAAATTAATGTATTCTGTGTTAACATTCAATAATTATTTAAGCTTATAAAATTATTTTTTTAATCCTGAAAATATGTATATAAGTGCCTATATGTATAGGAATTAGCATGTGGGAGAGGGAGGAGCCCTGGGATTGGCTACAGAATCACATGTAAAGTATATATGTCATGAGGCCAAAAATTATTAGCTTTTAAAAATGTTTTCTTCAGGGAAAGAACATTTAACTTAAAAGAGTGACATAAAACACTTGAACAAAGACATTCTGGAAGCAGCAAAATAGAAATAATAGGCTTTCTTATTTTGGTTCACAGAAAACCACAATAGCCCTGTGAAAAGTCATCTTATAAATTGAAATCCTCTAACTTCTTAAGGGGGCTGAGTGCCCAGAGTTTTGCACTGGTGACTTAGATTTAAAACAAAAACTTCACCTATTCTGTGTATTTTTATATTCTATTTTTTAAAACAAAGTAATTATACTTACAAGCCTATTTATTTGTAGTAGTACATTTATAACATCAACTTTATAATTATCTTCATTTGTTTCTAAAGAAGTCTTGCCAGAATACTACATGTTATTGATTCTTAAAACTCAGCTTATTTTGACTAAGTTTATCTATAAGGTAGTCCTTAGAGCAATAACAGCAGTGTTTGAAATGTAAATTTAGAACTTTTTAAAAATTAAATCAGAATATATAGTTTTTAAACTTTTGTAAGTACAGAATTGTAATTTGAAAATTATAAATAAAATTTGAATTGCCAAACTTTAAAATGTAGCAGCCATTAAAGAACTGACTTCTTGGTGGTTTTTTAAATATGAAAGTATTTAACTATTTCTATGTATTATACATTGGGGTAAACAGGACATCTTGTTATTTAATTTGAAAACTCAGTTAAAAATTATCTAGTCAATAACTTTTTATATGAAGTTTTCATTTTTAAAGTTTTGTGTAACAATTCAAAACAATACCAAGAGAATATGTGACAGATACATGTGTTAAATAAACAGTCAAAAGAAAAAGTGCTTTAAATGTTTTGTGGGAAGACTGTCTTAATAGTCTTTTTGTTTGCTATATTATGTATATTGTATAAATTAAATAAGTTGTTCCAGAAATATAAAAGTTTCATTAAAATATTACAACCTTGGTGTCATGCTATTATATTGATTTTCAGAGTCACTTATTGTAATGTCATTCTTTTTAAACAGATGTTAAAGTATTGGGCCACATATTATCTATAAATATATATAATGACATTTTTGTCCAAAATTGAATTTTTCAGAATTTGAAATACTTTAAGAGCTACACTTGTTTTATTTGGATTGGAGGAATTCGAAAGTTAATCCCTGCCTTTTTAAATAGAAAATGCTAAATGTTTTTTGTTGTCTAAATAACTGAATCATAACTACAAACCCTATTTAAGAACTCTACTGTATTCAGTAGTGCTCAATAAATTTAAATGTCTTTATATTAAATGGCCATTTAATTCATATATTTTTGAGCTGCTACCCTGGGTTTTTATAATCTCCTGGGATCTTTCTACCCTCCCACATTGTCAACTATCAATCCCTTCTTCGCCTGCCAACCCTGATTGTTTTTTAGGTTTAAACACAATTTTAATTTGATTGCATATATCTGAATAAAACTATTTAATTCAGATGGATAGAAAATGAAACAGAAAAGTGCTCTTCCCTGCCATCACATCAGTCCCCTCTCCAAGGTAACAACCATATCACAATACCACTCTTAGGAGAGCCAGTTCCTTCACTCTTTTTCTTGCTTCTGTTCCTTGCTTTATCATTTAAACAGTATCTGTTGCTTGTCCATTGTGGTTGGTAAGCAATTTCTCACTCTCTGTTCTTTCTCCCCATTTTATGATTTTAATTCTTTTAGTTTCCTTCATAACTTCAGCTAGTAATCTTTATTTCTTGACTCATTGGTTTTAAACAACTATCTCCAACTCCCTACCATTGTGGAAATGACCAACACTGTACATTCTTTCCAACTCTGTCCTTTATCTACCCTCTAATCTACTATGACATACTAGTAGTTTATATAATCAACATTAACGTGTATATTATTTGGAGGAAATATACTCATGTTTTTTTCTTTTATATTGATTCTAAAAACTTCAAATCCTTAACTAGCAGTTATACATTAGATTATATAAAATGATTCACATGTAAACAAGATGATTGTGGACTCCTATATAACTAATCTTATATCCCAAAGTCTGTTGTTGTAAGCAGAATATTCCCAGCTAAAAGTTCAATGGATTATTTTGCTTTACAGAATTATTTGCATCATAATTGGCTCATAACTTTTGCATATTTTTTTCCCCTATATCTTTGCTTTTCTTTTTGGACAGAAGAAAACTGTTTTCTTCATTATAACACTTATTTTACCATACTATTGAATTACCAAATTTGTGCACAGTGCATTTAGCTCTCATTATTGAGATTCTGATGTATAGTCTTATTTCTCTTAGCTAGAAAACAAAATACCTTCTGTACCCCTGAGATCATTTTAAACATCTTAGCTCCATAAAACTTGGTCAAAGTGATTTTTAGATATCATCCTGGGATTCTTTTTTAAACTCTGTTCTGTTTTGTTTTGTATCCTTTTGATTTTGTTCACTGAAGTATAATTATAAGTACTTTCCTACCTCTGCCCCCCAAATAAAAAAGAAAAGGTACATAGAGAGAAACTTGAGTCCTTGCATGTCTGACAACAGGCCTTTAACTTTTTTAAACCTAATTTTTTTTTTTTTTTTTTTTTTAGCTGCTGGCCTAGGGTCTCAAACCTGGGTCTATAGACTTTACATGGTCTGCAACTTAGCTGCCTGAGCCACAGGGTTGCACCATCACAATTCATTTTGTTTGGACTTACAGTTTGGGTTTTAAACTCATTTCCCCTTAGAACTGTGAAGCAGTTCTGTCTTATCTTCTAGTGTCCAGTCTTGCAGTAATCAATGCAAGAAAGATGATTGTGATACTGGCCAGGGAAGAAACATACCTGAGAACCAGTGATAAATGGTTGTATTCTTAATGTATTTTGAAATAGGAACCAAAAAAAAACAAAACCCATCATATATATATATATATATATATATATCTTTAATAATGAGCAGAAAATGTCCTCTTAATTTTGACATTGATTCACTTTAGTGTATATTTTTTGCTAGAAATGGAAAAACCTTTTTTTATTTTAATAAAGGAAAAATTTTCATAAAGTTGATTGAACCCTATAAACATAAATTCCTTATTAGACTAAATAGACATCACTTTGGGAAAGAGGCACTTGATTTAATGTTATTTCCTCAATGTTGAGTATTTGTTTTAAGCAAAAGAGGAAAATGTCAGCGTATTGCCTCTGAGTTGGGTTTAACTTAATCCTTATTTTTTGATAAGGTCACTGGCATGCTTTTAAGTCACTTGAGTTCATCTTTTTCTTTTCCTTTTTTTTTTTTTTTTTTTTTTTTTTTTTTTTTTTTTTTTTTTTTTTTTTTTTTTTTTTTTTTTTTTTTTTTTTTTTGAGTTATGTAGTGAAATAGGTGTTGACTTTAATATACTTCTTTGGAATTTCTACTCTTCAAAATCTTTGTTCACATTCAAGTTGTTTTTGTGAAAGTTTTGAGACGGCAAGGCTATAGCTTACATTTTTCAGTTGCAGAGAGTGAACAGTGACCTCTTGTTTCTGACCTTTGTTTAAGAACAGTCACAGGTTGCCAGACTCTGTCTGTTCTTGCCTAACTCCCCTCATCCCCCACCTCCCTCGCCATTGTAAAACTCATGTTACTTACCAGCAAGTCTGAATCATTAGGTAAATGAAAACAGCTTGCCTAAACGGGTAGATAAGAAATGTCAGAGCATAAAATTCTGTTTGACCAAGGTTCTGAATCTGTGTTTTATCTGTGCTTGGTATCAAAATTCACCTGTAAAGTCAACCAAACTGCACATAAAAGAAGGCACTTTTTCCGTCAACATTTTATTATGCGCTCTTTCAAATAAAAAAAAAGAAAGTTGAAAATTGTATCATGAACACCCACTAGCTACCAGCTAAGTCCTATAATGGTAAACATTTTGGTATGCTTCTTTGATGGTATATTTATCATTATCTAGCTTAATTTTTGGTACATTTTAATGTATGTTGCAGGCATTAGTGTGCTGTCACGGGAAGTCATTTTGGGAGGAAAAACAATGAATTAAAATGAACTCTATGATTATAATTAACCTCTAGAAGAGTCACATATGTGAATTCCCCACAAATCCTAGATTTCATCATAGAAAGATTCAACATTGCTTGTTAGCAGCCTCTAAAAAGTAATGCATACTTTAGATATCTTAGGTTCCTTTTCACATTTCTATCAGCTATTCCAGACCACCATTATACACAGCCACCTTTATAATTTTTACCATATGCAAGTACTGTGTATAATATTTGCTCTAATTGTCTTTCAAATAAATTTATTTTTAGAGCAAAAACTTCATATTTCTACTATAAATGGAAACCCAGTATTGTCATAAGCAAGTCAACTATAATTTCTTGCTATACACTAAAATTCAAAATGTACATCATCACATCCATACTATATATATTTTGTGAAATGCTGAGTTATATTCTTCCTCCTTTTCCTATTATAAATACTGGGACACAAGAAAAGTCAAATCTGCATTGAAAGTCACATAAATGACAGCAGGATGTCCTCCTTTTAAGGAACAAAGCACCACATCCAGACTTGCCCAA
This sequence comes from Solenodon paradoxus, assembly GCA_004363575.1. NCBI lineage: Eukaryota > Metazoa > Chordata > Mammalia > Eulipotyphla > Solenodontidae > Solenodon > Solenodon paradoxus. The sequence continues at coordinate 8,859 of RJWH01002099.1, read as the reverse complement.
GTCTCATCTTGAGCTGGTGATGGTGAGAGGATTTCCACAACAGGCCCAGGGCGGGTCTGTGCGCAGCCCGATTGCGTCCCATGTGGGTCCCGTTCTTCATGAACCTGATGCCATCTACCCAGCTGCCCTGCAGGCCCCTCTCTGGCAGGAGTAAAACCAAAGCTCAGTCCTGGTAACCTGAGTGTCTACTTTGGGGACTTCTCTTGAGTTGCGACCCCAACCGCATTTTCTTTATCATGTTTCCTCTTACACATTTAATTCTTTCCTGCCAGCTACCCTACTCCAAACAATGTCTGAGTTAACAGAGATGTGGTAGGAGACCAACACACCTATCATTTGCTCCTGAAATTAGAACCAAGACACAGGAGTCTGACACATGGAAATCAAAATAGCAGACTTACTATTGATAAAATTTACTACTGATGAGCTGGAGAACATGGCTTGGGTCTCTGGCTAAGTGGGCTTCTTCCTACATCCCTGTGACCTGATCATTCCCACCCAATCACTGGCAGAGTTGGTTAAAGATAAGTCTTTCCAGAAGCACCCTTGTGACTTGGCAGTTAAGTCCACATTCATTCCAAGCATCTGGGTTGGCAACCCCGGACTGGGGGTAGTGGTGGGGCAAACAATCAAGATGAACAATTACACAGAATAAATAAAAGCTTCTTCCTCCTCTCTGCCTGCCTGCCTACTCATCTTCATTCCTGCCTGCACTTTTCCTAAAAAAAAAAAAAAAAGCCTTTCTGAGCAAGAGTAGATTCTGCCAGCGTTACACATGCACACACCCAAAAAAGACATGTGCTGCTTATCCACAGGCTGGCTCTGCAGGAGAACACAGAAGGTTCCCAGACAAGCAAGTTCTAGTCCTGCTCTATTCCCTCCTCAGATAAGTGACTCTTTGTGACTCCGGGAACAGTTAATGAGGGAGGCAGAGGAAAAACTGGAAGTGATCCTCCCCTACGTTTTCCTCTTGAAAGATGGTGAGTTTCCTCCCTTTTACGAAGACTTACAGGATGCTATCCCCTGACGATTACCCCCTATTACTTCCTCCAATTGATTTTTAACAATCTAGTGGAGAAAGGATAATCTTTTCAACAATGGTGCTGGAATAATTGTATATTTATATGCAAAATAAATTTCTACCTATACCTCATACCATATGTGAAAATCAACTTGAAATTCATCAAAGATCTAAATTTGTAAAGCCTAAAAGTATGAAACTTCGGGAAGAAAACCATGGGTTATGCAAAGATTTCTTAGGTCACAAAAAACATGATATTTAAATAAAAATTGATAAATTGAACATCATCAACATTAAAAACTACTCTTTAAAAGACAAGAGAATGAGAAGATAAATCACAGACTAGAAGTTGAAGTTTGCACGTACTTCATAAAGGACTTATATCCAGATATATAAAGAATGTTCAAATCAGAATCATTAAAAAATAATCCTGTAGGTGCACCCTGGTGGAGCAGCAGTTAAGTCAAGCACCTCTCAAAGTTGCAAGCCACATACCCCTGAGTTAGAGACCTGGGTGTGGGGAAGGAGAGAACAACCAGTATAAACTACTAAATGAAAATAAATTTAAAATATTTCTTCCTCCTCTGTCCCTGCCTTCCTGCCTACTTGCCTTCATTTTTGCCTGTACCTTTCCTTGCCCCTACTCCCCCAAAAAAACAACCCTCTAAAAATAATGAGCAAAACATGTGAATAAACACTTCAAAGAAGTGTGTGACACATAATGACAAGAAATAAGTTCAACATCATTAGTCATTAGGGAAATTCAAATAAAAACTACAATGAGATAGCAGCATACATTAATTAGAATGGCTAATTTTTTTTTTTTGAAAGGAAAGGCACAGACAGGAATGAAGGTGAGTAGGCAGGTAGGGAGCCAGCAGCTAGAGGAGGAAGAAACACTATTTTATTTTGTTGTTTATCTTAATTGTTCTCCCCTCCCCCACCCCCACCCACGGGAACCAGATCTTGAACTAGGACCTTGGGATGTATGTGAACTAGTCCAGTTTAGCAATTGCTAGACCCCCAAAGCACGCTGATATTTATTTATTGCTAATTTCATGTGTACACATATGTCAAAATGTAACCAGTTTTATGCTTAAATTACATACAGTATATTTTATGTAAATAATGCTTCAGAACATTTTTGTTTTTTAAGAAGGCACACACCCAGGCAGGCAGAAATGGAGGAAGAAACATTTTTACTTATTTGTTCATTCGTGTGTTGTTCCCTGCTGGCCCTAGTCACGAACTGAGTTTCTTAGACTTTGCATGGTCTATACTCTAGCTGCCAACTTGGCACCTGAGCCATCAGGCACACCAGAACATTATTAATAGTGTGTGTGTGTGTGTGTGTGTGTGTGTGTTTATTGTACATATGAGGTTCATGTAAAAGTATAATATTGCAGGTGAGAGCATACACTTGGAAACCAGACAACCTTGGTTTGTGTCTTGCTCTGACAACAGCATTGTAATCTTGGGACAGTAACTTAAATTTTCTATGTCTCAGTTTTCTTAACTGTAAAAGGGGGATAACCAGAACACCCACTCCCTCATAGAATTGTTGAGGGGATTACCTGAGCTTTATTTAGAGCATTAGAACAGTACCTTACACTGTAGTGATGACTCATGAAATGTTAGGGCTTCAAGAGAGAAAAAGAAATACAGGAGAGTTTCACTCATATGTGGAATATAAAAACACAAGCACACAAACAAATAGACAAATGTAAACAAAAGAAATAATAACAAATTTTAAAGTTTGCACTTAGTCATCTCTCCATATTTCATAAGAATTGTTTAATCTCTACAGTATAAAGCTGTCTTTTCTGAATGTGTGAAGAGCTTTGCATGTAATAAAAAAAGGAATTTGATAAATTCTTTTAAAAAAGAAAGAAATGTTAGGGCCTCAGTGTTGAGTTTTAAAAGCATGAGATTTGGAGTGATATGTAAATTCCAAATCACCCACTTACTGAATAATTTGGAATTTGCTTAGAATATAGTATACTCTTTCAACACATAGACACAATTATTTTCCAAGTTGAGAGTTAAAAAATACCTTGGGGCATTTTCTTTTACACTTTCCTAATGTCTTATTTAAATATTCACAGATTGAAGTCCAATTCCTGATTTTCTAATGAGACTGAGCTTTCACTAATTTAGCTGAATTTGTCAGGATGGGCAAATTTTGACGGTAGCTAACACAGCCAAGGAGCAGCCATGTGAAACCTGAAGAACTAGGCTCAACACCTGGAGCCAGGGATAAAAAATCAGATTCTTCCTGCATTCTGAACAGGTAGCTCTTTCAAAAACATGTTTAACTTTATCCTAAGTTTCAGACGTTTTTACACGTGAAAAGTGAAAGTAGAATAAAGGTTAGTAGGTAGGCAGGCGAGAAGGGAAAGAGGAAGAAGCATCTTATTTACTTTTTTATTTAGTTCTTCTCACTGGTTGTTTCCCCTTGGACCCAGGTTTTGAACCCAGGGGTCTGAGGCCTTGTGCTCCTTTGGAGGCAATTAAACTAACCTCTGCTTTTTCGGGGCATGCCCTAAGTTTCAGACTTTAAGATGCATTCATTGTTAAACTGAATTAATTGACTACTAGTACAAGTAAATTATATCTAGTGGGGGAGGAGAACGGAACACCTTGGTTAGCTACTGTTAATCAAACACTATTGGGAATTACATACTCATAAAAAGATATGTCAATAAACAAGAAAACTTCCTTTGATGACTCAAAAGTCACCTTAGAATCCTGATGTCCAGCGTCTATTATTATCATAATTATTCTACATATTTATTTTTATAGCATTAAGATTTTACAAGCACAAGACTTTAAAGCCAAGACCTTCATATGTTTTACCTTATATAATCTTCCTGATAATTCTGATCACTGGGAATTATTATTCCCATTCCTATATATGGAGGCTCAGAAAGGCTATTTGGCAAACATTAAAAAGCTTGCGAGAAATTGAGATAAAACTCTGATTGGCTGTCTTTATGCTAATGACCATCAATAATTAATGTCTAGTACTGCAGACATGACTATCCTAGTGAATCCTACTGACTTTTGGATAAACCTTGAAATTTGGTTATAAAAAGAATAAAGTCTTAATAGCAAGATGCTTACTTGTCATTTGTTGTCACAAATGTTCAATTCAGAGCTATAAAATAATGTCATTCTAGGAATTAGTTGTTGGAATTCTGGATAATTAGAAGTTTATTCTTTTTTTTTTAAATTTTTGTATTTGTTATCTTTAAATTCACAGTGATGAAACTTCATTAAAATTAAAAATCAATTTCAAGTGTTTATCCAGTTAGTTTACTAAGACTAAGATAAAAGCAGCTCTAGATTTGACAGTGCTATTTTCTTTCCTTAGAGCTTTTATTTAAAAGAAAATTATTTATTTACAAAATATGGTGCCTAACAAGGGCTGGAAAATGTATTTTTAGTTGACAGGGAAGAATGCAAAATCTATCTTATACCTCTTTCTCTTTAAAAAAAAAGAATGAAGACAGTCTAGAATATCACATGTACGGATGACCTAGAGAAAAATTGTCTGTCCCTTAAAATTTCGAGCATTGGCAGTATTGCAAGGAAAAATAACTAGTATTATTGACCATGCTCATTATACATTATTTAAATGTCCTATTTGTGACCAAGAAACCATTTGGAAGTAGTCATGCTTACTATTGTTTAGAACCATTGCTTTCCTTAGAAACTTCTGGAACCGGTTTCTTTGGTGTTTGAGATTCCACCCTGATGGGGTGCAGATGTTTGTCATGAGCCTGCGGCTGTCAAGTAGCTCGCCAGCCATGGAAGGAGTGAACTCATCACACAGGATCCAATTTGCCCTTCACTGAGATATTTAATTCCCGTGGAGGGCCTTGCTTGGTGACATAGCATCTGACCTGTCAATGGCAGCTTAGCAACGGGTGGAATGTTAATTATTTACAGGGGTGGATGGTGCAGCTGAGCCAGGCACCCAGCCTCTGTCCACTGGAGTCCACTGACTTCATCTGAAGTGCACACAAGATATGTTTACTAAGAACCTGAAAATGTGCTCATTTAATGATACAGCATTTCTTGGTGGGTAAAAAGCAATCTGCAAAGCTGCATGATAAGTAAATGTAGTCTAAGTAAATTACTATTAGAATTATTAATTTTTGGAGTAGCCATAAACATTTTAAGTTCTGCGAAAGAGAAAGCTTCTATTAAAAAACAAAAAAAAATTTTGAAAGGAAAGGTGCAGGCAGGAATGAAGACAAGCCAAGGCAGACAGGAAGAGAGAAGAGGAAGAAGCACTTTGTTTTATTTAGTTGTTCATGTTGGCTGCCCACGCTGTCCCAGGATGCAAACATGGGACCTTGGAATGTACATGGACTGCGCCCAACAGTTACTCCACCGGGGTGTGCCTCTATCCAGATTTAAATACTGTGTCCAGCATATCTGGTCCCAGAGTAAAATGATCAAATAATTATTAAATGATGTGTGCAGAACCAACACTTGTCATATTTGAAAGGGAGAGACATTCCCATTACTATTAATAATAACAAAATATAAAAGATGTGTTTATCTAAAATTAATTGCAAGCTGGCAGCGAGCTACCTTTTTATTTTTTCTAAACAGGAACTGTGACTCCACCTTCATCCCAGGGACTACAGGACACACCTGGGGACACTTTGCAGAAGACTGAAATAGTAAACAAGAGGGGCAAGAGCCCCTGCACCAGAGCTGCAGCTGTGTGTGTGGCCCCACTGGTGGCCAAACGCTGGTGAGCTGATCAAGGCTGGTATGCTGGGGTTACACACACAATGAAAATATCACATTGAACTGATAGAAACTGCTAGATTGGCAGGATGAACCTAAGGTTTAGATTCTATAAAAAGAATATTTTTGAGGAACTTGTGAATATTTCATGCAATGAGATTAATTAACTATATTTATACAGTTATTGTAGCATAATTAGGTGTAGAAATTGGGATTCACCATAAAAGTCAGTGACTTTAACAATTATTTCATTGTATTCCTTTTCTTTTCTGTTCCTTTTTCTTTAAAATTTATCGTAGTAACATTGCATTGTAATATTATGTGCGTTTAAGATGTGCACCATTATAAATCAATATCTATTTATAAGGATTATAAGAGGACCAGGAGCAGTTCACTTCCACACTTCTATACTTCACCATGTAACTGATCCCTTTTACCTGAGTTTTTTTTTTTTGGATGAAAAATACCTCAGTTCATCTTTCATTACACTTATTATCGTGAGTACTCAGGGTATGTAGACAATTAATTTTTAAATCAACTAACTACATGAAAATGTAAAAACTGCTATAATTCAATAATAATCCACAATGGGCAAAGACAGAAACTAGCTTCCCCTCAGGAAAAAAAATTCAGATCTATTAAAAGGACAATACTAATTAAAAAACAAAACAAAACTGTATTTACTTAGAAGCATTCAGAATAACAGCTGCAACTTTTTTTTTTTTTGTAATGGTATTCATTAACAGAACAGCAATTATTTCAGATAAACTGCCGCAGAGACCACTGCAGATGAAGAAGTGCCATTCCCATGCATAACCAGTCCGTGCTGAGCACCAACAAGAGCCTGCTTTAAGTTTCCATGCCCACTCACCATCCGCAACTGCACCAGCCAAGCTGGGTGGCTACTGAAACTATCCCAGGGCAGGGTGATCTAAAGACACATTCAGTACTGTGTTAACTATACAAAAAAAGACACTGCACAGTTTAAAAACAAATCTTACACAACCTTACAATTCAATTTTTTTCTTTAAAAAGAGTGAGTTGTGTACAGGGGGTTCAATGCTTTATAGACACGAAAAAACTCTAGATAATCAACTTATTCATCATCTTATTCTTCCTCCTCCTTTTTCCTGCTCATTTCAGCCTTGACAACTGCCTGTTTTGCTGCATCAGGCTACCCATTAGCTCAGTATGTGGCAATATCTTTTTCATATTTTTCCTCCAGCTCAGCAGCCTTCTTTCCATGGGGCTGCTTGTCATCTGCAGCCGTGTTATTCCCTATCTCCCCCAGATCCTTTGCAACATCACTGTTGAATGGGCCAGGATGTTCTCCTTTGACTTTAGGGCGATAATTGAGAACAAAACAGGAAAAAGGCCAAAGGAGACCCCTTGGGTGCATCGGGACCCTTCCTCCTTAGAAGAGATAAACCTTATCATTTCTCTTTCTTAACAGGCCTTGTCTGCCTTTACCAGGTCTTCAAATTCTCTTCTCTTTTGCAGACATGGTCTTCCACCTACCTCTCTGATCACATTTTAGAAAACTCTTGAGAAGTAGACTGAAGCATCCAGGTGCTTATTATTGTGTAAGGTTTCACAGATGCATATGATGACACTTTGCCTCTGTTTCTTAGGATCTCCTTTGCCCATGTTTTACTTTTCCTCGGTGAGGCCCAGAGGTGCCCAGTGTCTGTTCAGCTCTCACTTGTCCCGGTGCTATCTCTGTAAAGCCCAATGCACTGCAATAGCAGTCTCCTGTTACCCGATTTACAAGATTATAATCATGGATTTGAAGGTAAAACTAGGCAAAATAAGAACAAGTTTTATTTACTGCTTGCTACATGCCGGATAGCATCCTAAGCTCTTTTTTTAGTTAACCTTAAGGCAAACATGATTCAGTATCAATGACTTCCGTCTTCTATGTTAATAAAACCCTGCTTCTGTTTGAGACAACGTACAGCCTCATAGCCATGGCTTGTGTCATGCAACTATGTCACGCCTGTTCTCTGCAGTCCTGCTTCTTTTGCACAGAGACAGTGCACAGTCCAGTTCTGTCCAGAGAACTAAGTCTGTTGGGTGGAAATAGGAGACTAGTTACACTACTTATGGAAAAGGCTTCTCCTAGAAGTCTACAGGGCAAAATCTCTCACTCTGTTCAGGTTTTAAGAGTCACCTACTCTGTAAGACCTACACTGAACACCCTGCTTAAAACCGCAGAGCCTGCTATGCCCTGGTGGCTCAGGGGTTAATTCCATGCCCAGGGAGCAGTCTACAAACTGCCTAAGAACCCAGGTGAGGCCTGGGGCAGGGACACCTAAAATCAACAACTAAATAAGTAAAATGTTTCTTCCTCCTCTTGTTTCCTTCCTGCCTTCTGCCTGCTTTCTTTCCTTTTTACAGGAAAAAAAATGTATAGAGCCTGTAAAGTAGTAGGTATGTAGACACATGAAACAAAATAGGAAAAACCACTGGAAAAAACCCAGAAGAGAATAGCAAGTACAAATGCACTGGGATAGGAACACGCCTGGCATGCTTGGTGACTGTGGAGGTCACAGGACTAGGGGGTTTGATGTAGGGGAGATGACACATGGAATCAGGGTGACCGTGGAGAACCTGATCACAGCAAGCTTGCAAGTCATAGCAAAACCTTTGGTTGAGCTGGAGAAACAGAGAAGTAACTCAGAACAGAATGATAGCCTCTAATTTCCATTTAAAGCTACTTTATGTCATGACTTGTTGAGAGAAATTGATGGTGGCTTGGACTGTGGTGATAGCACAGAGGGAGGAAAAAGTGGTCGGGTTCTGGATATGTTTTACATTTTTTATTTTTTAAGGGAAAGGTGCAAGAATGAAGGTGTGTAGGCAGGCAGGAAGAGAGGAAGAAGCACATTATATACCTCAGTTAGTTGTTGCTCATGGTTGTTCACCTCGGCCCCAGGACATAAACCATGTCCTTGGATGTATGCGGATTGCACTCTCAGCAGAAGGCAGCTGTCAAACCACTACTTCCACTAGGGCGAGCCTCTGGATATGTTTTCAAGGTGTAGTCAGCATGATTTACTCACAAATTAGGGAGA